>OMNN01089744.1:0-10340 GCA_900302755.1 Chromis chromis
TCTCACAACCAAATAGAGGAAAACTCAGATGGAACCTTTACAACTAAAATCCAGCAGAGCATCACTCTGTCAGACACACATGATGGATTCAACATCAGCTGCTCTGCCACATATCGTGTGGATGGAGGGAAACATGGAAAGACCAAAAACACACAAGAGACTCTCAGTGTTACATGTAAGTGATCCTGTCTGCATCATGATTTATTTATTCTGCCTCATTCAGGCTCTGATTCATCTTTCATGTTGTACATTTTTGTCCCGTTTTCCTCAGATGCCCCCAAAGAAACCTCAGCATCCATGAGTCCATCAGGTTTGGTGTCAGCAGGTAGCTGGGTGAACCTGACCTGCTCCAGCAGAGCCAATCCTCCCGTCAGCAGCTTCACCTGGCTCAAGAAAACCAAAGATGGACCCATGAAAGTAGCTGAAGGATACTTTTATAGCCTCAAGATGACCAACATGACAGAAAGTTATCACTGTGTGGCCACAAATGATCTCGGTCATGAGACATCACTAGAGATTACTCTACGTGTTGCAGGTAAACACAGCTGCATCCAAAACTGGTTGACAAGCTGTATTACACATCATAATATATGCAAATGTACCGTGTCCAGAATTGCAAATACTGTGTTTGATGAGAAGTTAAGATAAATATATCCCAAAAAAGGGGTTATTAACAAGGCATATAGGAATAAAGTGGGAAATATGAGAGAAAAGATTTTCCATTCTCTGCATTCACAAAAGCTTCAAAGACCCCTTCCAGTGAAAATCAAGTTTGTTTTACTTTGTTAACATGTCCATATGGTGTTTTTTGTGTGCTAGAGGACATATCATGTGCGAAATAGGCAGTCTTGCTTGAAACACTTGAAACTGCAGTGTACCAATGACAGTCACAAAAATGTGGATGCCGATTTAGATTTAGACCAGGGGTTCATATGTAACAAACCTAAAGAACTAGTCATGCCAGCATATCATCTCTGTACCATCTCTACAAAAATGACATACTATATCCTACAGCTTGCATAATACATTTGCAAAGTATTGTGTGGGTTCTAGCTGACCTTGAGTGCATAGTGATAATGATGACTTTTTTTTAAACTTGACTTTGTCACTTCTAATGTTTTTGTTAGAAACAGAACAGTCCTCATCATTGTGGGCTGTTGTTGGAGGGATCATTGGGATCATCGTAATCATGTGTGTGGTTTTCATCCTTTGGTAAGCATCACGGATCAACATCAGGTCCAGGTTTAATCATCCTAAATCCTCCATATTTTCTGTGCATGACTAGCATGTTCATCATATTGGTTATCTTTAGTATCAGTTCTTCACACCACAGTTCCTGTTTTGACACTGCTGATTCTCACATTGGGGTGGACATTTCGCAACTATTTTAAGTTCATATCTTGATCATAGCTGTTTTTATACTTACTGGGAAAATGAGTACATGAGCTACTGGGAATTACAACCAAAGATGCATTTGTGGTGTTCCTCAGGGTCGTGTACTTGGATCATTTCTGTTCTGTTGACATGCTGCCACAGGGGCAGATAATACACAGAACAAACAAGATATTAGTTATTATGCAGATGATACTCTTCTTTTTTTTCTTGATGAATAATTTCATGACACAATGTAATGGAATCTAAGGACTAATCAGTGGAGAAAACCTTTCACATTGCAGAAATCAGGTATTTTTTTGTGATAAACTGAATCTAACAGAACTCATCAATGCAATTTCACAATCTTTCTTCTTTCCATTGTGTGCTGAGAGATGGGACTTTTCATGACGGCTTAAGTGTTAACTCATTTGCAATCAGAGACTTTTTTTTATCTACTTGTGCAATATTGCAGATTCTGAATCAGTCACACAATTACAAATCACAGCAAAAATCAGGCTTTCATCTTTAATAGTTCCAGAGATAAAAGGAAAAAAAAAATACTGAAAGTGAGTTGACAGACGTTTTTTTTATTATCTCAGAAAGTAGTTGATATATCAAACTAACATTTCACAGATACCATTTTAAGTATCCATAGTTTATGATTAAAGAGTTTCCACCAAATCAGAGAAGGCTGGGCTGCAGGCCCCTTATCCTTTAATTGGGAATAACCCTTTACTGATTGCTGTCGCACAACGTGTTCCACACTGACCTATTAAACCTGTCTACAAAACAAAGTGTTGAAAACAGACTTCCTAGAAAATCCAGAATGAGAAGGATGATTATTATTATTCTGATATTATTATACCTGAACACTTACATTAAGATCCCTGTTGTCTCTTCTAGGTGGTTAAAGTCACGTTCAACTTCACATCAAGTGCAGGTGGGAAAACTGTACTGTACTGTACTGTGTTGTGAATATGTTTCTACTCATAGTGACAGAACAGATTCCATTTTGGGCTTTTTTTGGCACAGCATTAATGTTTTCTTTTGCTGTGTTCAATAAAAGCAGGTTATTCTAATGATAACAGCTGATTTTGTCTTACGAGTTTGCCTGAAGCTCCTCATAACATTTCATGTTTTGTCCATTTTTTGCAGAATATGGTTCTGCAAGAACAAACCAGAACAGCAGAAAATGAAGACATCCATTACGGAGAGATTGACTTCTCCGAGCGGAGATGTGAACCTTCCCCAGACTCTGTGCAGGACAACACACAGCAGCCGGATGTTGTGTATTCACAGGTCAAAGTGTCCAAGAGCTCAACACAGACTGCTGATGGCCCAGAGTGTGTCTATGCTCAAGTGCAGAAGAAGTGAGCATAATGAAATGAACAAATGTCATTAGTTTCAGGGAACCTAAAAACCTCCACATCTAGTCAATATTAACATGTTCATGATGTCCATGTTGGGTTCTATGCATTTTTTTTTTACTCTAGTCTGTGGCACTCCCACATAAAGCTGTGAACAAAATTTTACATACACTTGAAAGGACCGTGTATATTGTGGCAGTGTTGAGTTTCCAATGATTCCTAAAACTCTTAATTTTGTTTGATGGAATGATAGAAATGTGTATTTGTCACACACAAAAAACAATAATGCATTTTGGTTCTTTCATAGATTTATTAGAGCTCTTCTGGAAATATGATCAAGTCTGTTGGGTCAGAAATATTCATACAGCAATGTTAATATTTGCTAATTTGCTTTGTGTGAAGCAGCAGTTCCACAAGCACCAAAACAGTCCCAGAGCATAATACTGCCACCACCATGTTTGACAGTAGGTTTGGTATTCTTGGGGGTTAAGGGCCTCACCTTCTCTCCTCCAAAATATCTCTGGTCATTGTGGCCAAATAGCTAAATTTTTGTTTCATCTGACCACAGAACTTTCCTCCAGAAGGCATTTTCTTTGTCCATGTGATCAGTAGCAAACTTCAGTCGAGACTTAAGGTGTCACTTCTAGAGGAAGGAGACTCTTAGCCCATGGTGATGTAAAACACACTGGACACTGACATCTGTGCATCAGCAGCTTCTAATTCACTGTAGACCTGCTTTTTGCTTCTCTGATCATGGCAGTGACATAACTTTGCCATGCATTTTATACCTACAAACAACTATTTGCACAGATGATTTTGGGACCTGTAGCTGCTTTGAAATGGTTCAAAGTTACTTTCCTGACTTGTTCAAGTCATTGATTTTCTTCTTCAGATCTTTACTGAGCTCCTCAGACTTTACCATTGTAGTGTTTGTGGCTGAGTCCAATGAGTGAATCAAATGGTCTCTATAAATTGGCTCAGAGGAGTCAACAGCTGGAGTAAATCAGAGTCACTCACGAGAAGTTAAGAGATCATTACATTGAGAAAATTTGAATTAACACAGCTTTCCACATCACCAAAACTGATTATTCCAGTTGCTGTATGTATATTTTTGACCGAGCAGATTTTGTCATGTTTTCATAGGGTCTATAATAAATTTATGCGTGACAAAGATCCATGTGTTTCATTCGATCATAGGAAATTAGGAGTTATAGAAATGATTGGCAACTCAAGAAATTCCAGTCTGCAGTCACATTAGTGGTATATTGGGGGCAGTGGTGGCCTAGTGGTTTGTGAAGTGAACTTGTAACCAGTGGGTCGCCGGTTCGAGCCCCTGGACTGGCAAGAGGTTGAGGTGGGAGAGTGAGAGCGACCACTTGTCCCAGTCACCACCACTGTGGGCCATTGAGCAAGGCCCTTAACCCCTGACTGCTCCCCGGGCGCTGCACCGCGGCAGCCCACTGCTCCTAGTATGTATAGTTAAGGTTAACTTTGAATAGGATGGGTCAATGCAGAGAAGGAGTTTTAGATTTCCTTTTAAACAAAGCGAGGGGCCTACAGAGTGAAGTACACAAAGGTATGTAGACATACTACTGCTATCTAACTGTCAGACTTAATAGGTACCGTACTGTAGTTTACAGCAGTCCATTACCTTATAAATACAGTTAGTAATAGTAGTATTTGATAAATTGGAATAAGTAGTTTTTTCCTACCGGCACTTTCAATACGACCCATAAACAAATATTCATATGTTCACTTACATTCTTAAGTCTGACACTGCCAAAAGCTTTCCACTCCTCCCACATACTCAGCTCTAACATATTGTTAAAATAACTGCCAGCTATATAAATAAAAACCTAAACTAATGTGAACAACTACGGGGTCAATGATTATCCAAGTGGTCCATAAGTAACAGCCTAAATTGTGACACCAGTATTATCAGTTATTCCTCTCCTCAACTACCAATATTCAGTATCAGCCCTGAAAAAAACCACACACATATCAGTCGACCCGTTACAAACTAATTCCAGCTTAGTTTGCTCCGCAGTGCAGGTGGTGACCGGCTGACTTATGTCAGACTGAATCACGGCTGAAAGTAGCACATGCTGTTAAGACTATTCAGTGCTACGAACCAATATTCTCGCTTTAACCTTTGCTGATACCAGTTCTAGTACATAACCACTGAACTCGCCACTTCTTCTAAATACACAACTGCAGTCGGAAGCGAAAGAAAACAGAGTGATTGGTAATGTACCAGAGTGGACGGTGGAGGTTACTCTTGCTTCCTCCTGAAAGCAGAATGAATGAAAGAAGAAAATGAATCAGCTTTTACTCATTTTTGGTGTTAAAAATTGCTTTAAAAACTATATTATATTATATTATATTATATTTCATATTCTTGCTCCTGTTAAGAAACAAAATACATATTAGTTAGGGCTTAAACAATTAATTCATTGTAAATAGAAATCCTAATTTAAAACAAAGCAATTAGGGCGCCCCAATAGACTAGCGGTTATGACGCGTGACCCACGTGCAGAGGCATACATCGGGGTTACGTTGGATCCGGTAGCTAGTTCGCTAATACGGTGGCTAACGCTTCGCCGGTTCGCTAGTTTTACTGCTCCGGCAGGGCTGTACAGGCTTAGCTAGCTAGCTGGGGAGGTCTAGGAGGGAATTCTGGTCGGGTTCGGGGGTTATCTTTGTTTTTGAGAGTGGGGTTAATGTTTTAGAGATCACGTTTTTAGCGAGGGTTGGTAGCGGGGATACACACATTCATAGCGGAGGTTAAATACACTAAAAAAAACTATAAAACACGAGTAAAAACGATCAGGGTTTGATTGAGGGGGGTTTATTAGTTGATTAGTGGGGATAAATATATTTTTTGGGAGGTTAGAATTCATAGATAGGGACCGTGATTAAAACTTCATAGTTAGGGACCGTGGGTAAACAAAACGAAGGGAATTTTATTTCATTTATTTAAATTTAAAAATACAGGGAGGGTTCAAATACTTTAAATACCCCCACCCCCTCCCGCTGCACACACACACACACACACACACACACACACACACACACACACACACACAATGGCTTTTTTTGTCACCTTTTTCATGCCTTTGGTGTTTGCATGTCTGTGTTTATGTTAAACTGCAATGCAAAATGTTATGGGCTTAGTTCTATTGACCTCACTTATGCATGTTGTGTTTTTAAAATATAACTGGACAGTATTTGAGCAGAAGTATCAATAAATGTCAACGTCTTTATGCTCTACTCAATGGTTCTATTCATTTGTATGGGTCAGAATTATAGTAGGAAGTGGATTTGTACTCAAATTATAGTTAATTAAGTAAAGAAATATCGGTTGACATTATCGGTTATCGGCTGTAAGAAGTATAAAATTATCGATTATCGTATCGGTTGAAATTGGCATTACCGTGCATCCCTACTGAAATACTGAAGAAGTCTATCACAAATCAATTTGTCAGAAAAATCAGATATTTCTGATTTATTAGATATTTCCCTAAATTCTTCAGCCTCAATACCAGCTGGTTAACCTTTTTTGTTTAGGATTAATTTTTGCATATTTATAATTAATGGTTCCTCATATTTAATTTCCAATCAACACTGGCACATCATGTTATTGTGTCTAAAAGTTGTGCAACACTTAGTTCTCACCACTCCAAATGCTCTACTTGACACATTTAGAGGTCATGAGTTCATAATAGGTATATATCTATTATGCACTCAAGTACATTTGTGTCTCTTTGTCTTTAATAGTAAAAAAAAAAGGAAAGAATACACTTGTGTTGTGACAAATGTCCTTAATCATTCTTTATCACTTTGCCGGTGCTGAAATATGGGCGATACGCACATCGGACCATTATCACTCATATTGAAACTTATCAAGATAAGTCCACCCTTCTATCAACTTTGGCAACCAAAATCTAATGATGTCTGGTGGCCGGCCTGGCAACCATTTATAAAACTTCCCATCAGGCCCTGAAGTCTTACATTACTTAGCGGAGACAGCAGCTTGGCTGCACCGGCGTTAACAGGAAGGGCAATGAGACACAACAACTGACAGAAAGCCAAAAACCAAACTAATGCCTCAAATCAATTGAAAGTCAAAGAGATGTACAGAGCCACAACAGATGCTGTCATCCTATGCAAATATGCCACTTGAACGTCACTGTCGGTTCGTATCAGTATGGAATGCAGTATATACTACACTCAACTGCAACTCACAATTAAACCTGAACACCTGTATTGTTAACAAGCCTTATTTCTACCTTGTTGGATTTTACATGTGTTGAATCTGAACTCAGGCTGTCTGTAATTTGAACAAAGAAAAAAAAAAGAGCAGAAGCTAATTCAGAGAGCTGCCCTATAGCCGACTACAGCACTCTGGGTTCTATCAATTAATGAGATGTCAACAATTGTTTGGTCCTGCATTATTCATGTCACAGCAGTAATAAATAATGAGCCAGGTAAATTGAGAAAACTCTTAGCTCAAGAGTCCTTTCCCCGATGCTTCTCTGGGCTTTTAACCTCTAGACGGTGTCATTTCTTTCTGTCCAGCGAGAGTGCAGGAACAAGGTCCCCAAACTAAGGGATATTATTAAGGACTTGAGAGACAAGGCGGACGAGATGAGGGGCGCAGAGGCAGGATGGTGTTTGCGGAAGATTAAGGCCCTTCAGGATGGAAGGATGATGGATGGATGGGAGTCCTTCATCCATCAGGGCCTGTTTACATCACCTTTAAACAGGCCAACCATGCCAAGTCTCCCTCTCTGTCTCTGCACTCCCTTAAAGGGGCCAGCTGCTGATTTGACCCGAGCTCCGTACCGGTTCCAATCATTGCCATGATGGATCACATGGGGGAGCATATATGTAAGTGACAAGAGAGACTTATGGAGCCATTTGCCAGAGCCCTTATCCACTTGTCACAGTTTTTGTTTCCTGCTGAATCCGCGTGTTCTCCGTATATTACAGCGCGCCTTGTCATTTGCCTTGAAATGCTACACCACATACTTTACATCATTCACAAATGACACAAAGCTGTAAACATGTCACAATTTAATGGCCCATTGTCTGTTTGGTTTGAATGAGGCCCAAATGAGACATAGCTGGCTGCTTCCTGCCGTCTTGGCTTTCTAACCATTATCAACAGTGAGACTCTTTTATCCGATGCTTACTCTTTCATTTCATGGGCTGTCTGTTTGAAACATGAAGCACGTTTTCAAAGACAATGCTCCGCTATAGGAATTCAAAGCGGGCCGCTGAGTAGCTCCCAGCAGCTCACAAAGAGCACCCTTATTTTTGAATCTCAAACTGATTTTTATTAGAAAATCCTAGACTACCAGAAAATTCCTTTTGAGGATGGTTTATAGTGTTTCCCCATATTTATAATGAGTATTTTTCCCCTGTTTTAAACCCATATTTCAAATGCTGTTTGAAGTCGTGCTTCTTCTGTGTGGGGATACAGTATTTCATGGCTCTATTCATACTATCTTAAACTCAGACTTGTCAAATCAAATCTAGAAAGTAAATATCTCGACTGATGTTTTCTGAGCGCTAACAACGGACACACCTGCAGAACAGTTTATCTTATTTGGCTTTAGATTGGCTCGCTGATTTCATTTACCTTAAAATGTTTTCCTTGAAGAGACGTCTCCGCTGTGTCATTTTCACCTCTCCCAAGCAAATGTGATTTTCCACATCTTAAAACTGTTGCTGTAAAGATATCAATATTTCTGACTGAAGTAGCATGTATAGTTGGAAAAGAAGCTCTTGAGGAAAGAAGCCTGTATCCTTCTGACTGTGATGATATTGTAAATCTTGGCCTTTACCTTTCCACTCTCTGACTTATTGTCAGATAATAACATACTCCTTTATCTCCTTCTTGCAGATGCCTAAAGTATATTCTCATAACCAGAATAACGAGTCTTCTACTGACCGCTGAAGTTGCATTATTCAGCATATTTCTCGGGGCTCTTTCAACAGCGTAACCTTTGTACCTGCCTGGCAGATCACACATCAAAATGGGAGCGAGGCAGGTAAATGGTACTTCTTTATGCACAGTGGTCCTCACTGTGTGCCACTTACAAACCCAACTTTGCCACTGCTGAAAAAAATCCAGATGGAATAATTGTTATCATTTAATGGCGAGATATGAAACGTCTAGCTTGTTTTTTCCTCTGTGATATGGCTCATCAAGTGCAAATAGTAAATGAAATGTAGCCTTTGCTGCCATTTAACTATAGCTCTTTATTGATCCCCGAGGGGAATTCAATTTGTGGGTATATGGAAATATATTGTGTTCTCTCCTTGTGTCCCTTTTTCTCTTGATGGGATATTATTCACTCCACCGATTTGAAATTATACATTGTGAAAGGATGTGCTGTCATGACCATCTTGGATTTTAAATATAGTGCAGCAGATCAGTGAAACTATCTTTCAGAATGTGATACAAGCATCAAACTTGGCACAAATACTCCTTTTTGAAAAAAAATACTCTGGCCACCTGAAGTTCAAGATTGCCTATTTTACCTCAGATTCTCACTACAGTAACTGATTTAGTTGATCTTGGTGTTAAAAAGTAGGTTCTTGAGTATGAGGGATCCAAAAATACTTCTCTTGGAGCTTCTTTCTACCATTTGTAGCCAAAAACAGTGAAAAATTAACAAGGAATATGGCATCTGCAATGATATGAAACAACATTTTATTAAGAGTGATATATGTACATCTACCTCTAACCCTAAGACCTAATGCACTACTATAGCATTATGTAGGTTAACCACAGTTCTGTTAATCCAAAGTCCCAAATAAGGTAAAAATAAGCTTCTTAGTGATTCAGAAGTCCAAAAAAACTGATTCTGCATGGTCTAAAATGTATGATTCGGTACCAGAATCATCCATATTGGGCAAGTTTGTGGATATTTATTACGAAAAGTAATATTTCAGTACTGATTATGGCGGCCATCTTGAAAAAACGACAGCCATCTTGAATTTCAGGTGGCCAGCGTATTTTTTCAAAAAGGTAACCCCCAAGTTTGGTGCTTGTATCACATATTTTAGCTAGTTATTTATTACTTTTAGCTAACCCTTTAATCCATTATTTTAGCTAGCTATTTATTACTTTTATCTAACCCTTTATCCATTAGTCTAGCTAGCTATTTATTACTTTTAGCTAACCCTTTAATCCATTAGTCTAGCTAGCTATTTATTACTTTTAGCTAACCCTTTATCCATAAGTCTAGCTAGCTATTTATTACTTTTAGCTAACCCTTTAATCCATTAGTCTAGCTAGCTATTTATTACTTTTAGCTAACCCTTTAATCCATTATTTTAGCTAGCTATTTATTACTTTTAGCTAACCCTTTAATCCATTATTTTAGCTAGCTATTTATTACTTTTAGCTAACCCTTTATCCATTATTTTAGCTAGCTATTTATTACTTTTAGCTAACCCTTTATCCATTATTTTAGCTAGCTCTTTATTACTTTTAGCTAACCCTTTAATCCATTATTTTAGCTAGCTATTTATTACTTTTAGCTAACCCTTTAATCCATTATTTTAGCTAGTTATTTATTACTTTTA
>OMNN01089746.1:0-10855 GCA_900302755.1 Chromis chromis
CCTGGATGGGAGACCGTGAGGGAACACCAGGAAGCCTGGGTGAATGCAACGTGAGAGTGAGTGGTTGGTGGTGGTCGGAGGGGCTGATGGCGCAGATTGGCAGCCTCGCTTCCATCAGTCTACCCCAGGGCAGCTGTGGCTACATACGTAGCTTACCACCATCGAGTATGGAGTGAATGAATAATGCAATTGTAAAGCGTCTTTGAGTGTCTAGAAAAGCACTATAGAAAACCAATGCATTATTATTATTATTATTATTATTATTATTATTATTATTATTATTATTATTATTATTATTATTATTATTATTATTAAACATTCGGCTCTCTAGCTCGTCTCTAAATGTGCCTGTGCTGTTTTGAGAAGTATTGTGCTGAGCAGTGAATTTTGAGAACCTTTTGTATGTATTGATAATTCTATGTAGGTACAACCAACTCCTTTCACACAGAACTGTAGCTGCTTTGAGAATATACATATATAATGATTTGTGAGTTAATCTTTCTACTTTACCATCTATTCCCTGCTGGGCTTTGGTGATCTTCTTCTGGTAGACTGATTCCTCCTCAGACAGGTTGTCCACCTTCCTGAACACTGAAGACACAGAGATGTTAGGGAAAATGTTCAAGTGTTATTAAAGTAAACACAATTATTCATTAATTAATACTTTAGTAAAGAACACGTACATTGCACAAGGCTGTAAGGGGTCACAGCTTTGTTTTGGGGGAAACAGAGAGTTAAACCATTAGATTTAAACTCGCAAAAACCATCTGGCAGTGAAATAAGCAGGAGTAAGCTGGCCCTGAAGCTGCTGACTGCATACAGAGATGATTAACATCAGCAGTACCTTGGTGTTAAGAGGAAATGGGAAGTATTTAAGGGAGTAAAAACGGGAAGTTGTAATTTAAGCCCTGACAACAAAACACATAAAGTTTTCATTAACTAACAAATGTAACCAAAACACTAAAGAATGATGGTTTAAGCAGCTGGCCGGGTCCTGCTCCCCCAGCATATTTCCCTAGAGAGCAACAACAGTTTGGAGAGCATGAGGTTTTTGTGTGTACAAGTTTACATTGGTGAGAGTGCAGGCTTGTGTGCTGTGTATATTCAGACTTTTTCAGCTTGCTACGTTCTGACTCAGGGGATTAATGGAGGCTTGTTCCATAGGATGTTTGTATATATAAATGCTTCCACATGCTCTCTGCGCATACCACCTGCTCTACTGTATTAGCTGCTGTGACAGTGATGCTGAATGTGGCTCATGCTACATTCTGTGCAACAATGCTTAAGGAGCAACAGTGCTATTTAAATGCAAGAATGTACATGAATGGAAATCCACTACTACATCTTTCTGCATATGCATTACTAGTTGTATGTGTTTTTAAATACTCCGGGTGTCATTTTCAGTCCAATTTTTTTCTTTTCCATGATGCAAGGAGATAAAAATGTGTTATTTCATTGAACATTTGTTACAGGCTTTTGCAGAAGACTTTGTTTGTTACAAAACAGATGTTCAGCAGGGAATGGAAAATCAAAGGTTCCTGTTTTTCCCTTGCACACATGCACATGATAGCTGTAGCCAAGTGCAACATTTTATCTGTTGATACTGAAGTCTTTGGTGTTGTGCAGCTGTGCTGGAAGTCACAACCCTAAAGTAAGCACTGGAAAAGAGCAACTATTTTGAGTGTGTGCTGTGCAGGTTTAATGTGTTGACATGGTACATTAATGTGTATAAATGGGGATTTGTCTTTGTGTGTTTTCTTGTATTCTTGTATCGTATTATGTTTCTTGTGTTCTTGTAAAATTTTACAGCTGTAAAATTTGAGCAACTGTTTACAAAGCACATTCCCTGCAGGGATTATTAAAGGGATTCTGACTCTGATATTGTCTGTGAATGTTCTCATTCATCCAGGTCAAAGTCATTCTGGGCAATTCAATCGAATGCAGCTGGGAAGACGTTTCTCCTCTCATCCGAGTGGCTTCATCAGTTCATGTGTGTCAAGACTAGACTGGGCTAGTCTGACTTGCTGGTGGGTAACCCAGGTATTTAACCTCTGTGGAGGTGTGACTCAGATGGTGCTCCATGATGTAACGACAGTCGTTGGGGTTGTCAGAGTCGTTAGGAGTCACATGAGGCCAATCGTGAGCAACACTCGTCAGAGTTGTTCAAGTCACACTGGGCCATTTGCGAACGACTATGGGTCTTAGAGGTTAAGTTGTTGAATCTCCTGGGTAGAGACGAAAGGGTGGCATTGTAAATCGGAGATAGGTGGTGTCGCAGACCTCCTCCCCTGTTGAAGGATGTTTTTTCCACTTTTACATAGATGGCTTCCTTAACTCCTCTTTCAAACCATCTGTCCTTCCAGTCCAAAATATGTACATTGCTGTCTTCAAAGGAGTGTGCTTTCTCCTTTAGGTGTAAATAGACAGCTGAATCCTGACCTGAGGAGTTCGCCCTTCTGTGTTGAGACATACGTTTGTTCAGTGGTTGCTTGGTTTCACCAATATAAAGGTCATTGCAGTCCTCACTGCACTGAACCGCATATATCATTTTGCTTTTCTGGGAGTGTGGTGTACAGTCTTTAGGATGTACCAATTTTTGTCTGAGCGTGTTGCCAGACTCTGATATTGTTTTTCAGTCGTCTCTGCTGATGCAAAGTGTTCTGAGCATACTGAGCACCATTTTGTATTTTCATTATGTTTCTAACAGCATTTTCTTTTTACTTTTAGTAATGAATAAAGCCAGTTTGACAGCAGATTACCCTTTTATTCTACTGGAGCTAACTGTGTGTAAGCTGTAACAATAGAAATGAATAAATCAAGACAAAACATGTGACTATGATCAATATTCAAAACAAGGCTGTAACTTTATAAAATTGTCAAAAGAATACTACAATCACAATTTCTTAGGAGCCACAATAATGTTTTGTTTTATTTATGTAATTATTTTAACTAACTGTCAATTTTAAGGTATGCAGTTTAATTGTCAGACAAGACAAAGGAAAACAGTAAACTGTCACAGCGGAGGTGCTGAAACCACTGGGATGTTGAAAAATGACTGAAACGTTCATCTACTTATCAAAAACAACCAACTTTTACCGTTAGCATGTCCCTACAGTGTTTTTTTGTATGCTACCTCATGAGTAAAATAAGCAGTAGACATCATGGCTGGGCATTTCAACCTTGAAACTAAGAACAAATATGACCGAATTACTCTAACATTACAACTTGCTATTGTGTAGCATAGAGTGGTTTTATAGTGTTTGAGCAGAGCTGTAAGTAAGTTGGTGTGCTCAAGTTGCAGCAAGTGGGAGAGATGAGTAGAGAGAGTGGCAGGGACTTACTTAAACAGCACATTCTAGAGAAAACAATGTTTTAAAGGATAAAGAGTGATTGTTTTCAGGGGGAACTCTTCCAAATATGTAGTTTTGATACAAAAAAGATGTTTTTTGGGGGGTTTAATCAATGACTGCATCTGGACTTTAAAAATCATGGAAAAATCATAGTAGATAAATAAGAGTCAAGAGTAGCCTTCTGTAAAAGAAAAAAAGAAAAAAAGAAATTGTAGTAGAATATTGGATTCAGTTAATCAACAGTTATGTCAATATTTAAGAAAATACTACATGTAACAAACTGCAACAGTGCCAGTAGCAGCAGCTAGCGACATAGGTTCACCTGAAACCACAGACCACATATATACTATATTATAAAGGATGGACATAGCCTTCAAAGTCTGCAAAGTTAAGCGTAAGCATAGTTAAGCGGTGGTGTCTCGTGCAGTTCTTCTAATGGCCAGCAGAGGCTGGACTCCTGGTTACAGTCCAACTGCATAGACATGAATGAGAAAGTGACGCTACTTTTGATTTCATTTATTACCTCAGTAAACATTTTCCTAATGAGTTTATGGTCTCAACCCCTTGTTTCAGGTCTTTTTTAATACAGAACGGTGTTCACTGTGTAAATTATGGTCCCATTGAGGGTAAAACAGACAACAAAGTAGGGTACAGTGTAGGGCAGGTCTACCTTGCAACTGACAAGTCACAACCCTGGGGTTCTCACTGATATCCACCCCTAGCTCATCAGGAGTTAAACCACTTGCTAATGACAATTGACAAACCTAAGTGAACATGCACACCGTGTCTACATGTTTCCTGCACATGTGTTAAGGAAAATGAAATGAAATGCCCACACACAGTTCACGGCACACCCACAACAAAACTGGACTTTATGATGTTATGTGCTTGAATATGGGCCTGGGTGTGATGTGGGATTTTGCATCACTTTGCCAGGTTTCACTCTCTCCTCTGAGATCCCTGAACGGTAGTAAAAGATGGAGATTTACAGCTTTCAGCTCCAATAAAAAGTGATGTTAATGTGAAAAGCATCTGTTGGTGCTGAGCAGCTGTCAGGTAAAACATGGCATGCACAACCCAGGAACACATTTATTTGATCTATGGGAGTTAAATGGACTGTGTTTTATTAAGACAAGTAAAAAGTAAGTACAGAAGTCTGACCTATTCCCAGGACAAGCCTGCTTCCCACTCTTAATGCAGATCTTTATTTTTAGCCTTATTGTACTTTTTTATTTCTTGTCTTACTTCTTCCATGTCTCAGTTTTATCCAGCTGCTGTGACATGAAAATTTCCCCAATGAGGGCTCCAGAGTGAATATCAAAAGTCAAAGTGAACTCACCAAGTGACGCCAGCACTGCGACAGTAATGATGAGGAAAGCAACAAATCCATAGAGGACTTTGACGGCCAGCTGGAGAGAATGGCTCTGCTGGCACCTCACACAGCCACCTCTAGTTCGACCTGGAGACACATCAAATCATCATAAACATACAGTAACTGAATGTGTGTAAGTAAATGACTAAATGCAATATAAATACACAGATGAACCAAAACATTCATATGGGAAAATCATTACAGCCTGGAGACTAGGAATGGAAGCATCACCAAAACAACAAGATTCATGGGGTGCAGGCACTTGATCAAACGCTGCTCCAACTGCAACTTACAAGACTAAAAAGAGCTGCTGCTAGCATCTTTTTATGTTCCTCTGTGTTCACTAGCTGGTCTTTTATTGTGTCTGTCTTCTGCTGTTCGTTGTTGAGCAGGTAGTGTATAGTGGATTTTTAGAGTTTTTTCCACTGCAAACAGCAGCCTGTCGTGGCCAAAATGAAGCTACAGGAGCAGTGAGAGTGAACTACAACAGAAAAGTTTCAGGCTAGACGTTCTAACATCGAGCTGAAACTCATTATAAAACATCATAAAGTCGAAGAGAGCTGCAGATTCAGAGGTTATTTTGTTTTATTATTTAAATTTGCCAATTATGCCCATCACTATGTCCAAGCTAATGTATAGAAATTAGTTCAAAACCAAAAGCCATTTAGTTCAGTCTCACAGAAAACTCAAATATTTACACTTGAAGCATCTGAATTCTATCGTTTTCTGCCTAAATGAATTGAAGCTATTAATTTAAATAATTTTCGGTCAAATAACTTATTAAACTCAACTGTGTGTATTTAAATATTATAGCATCATCTTAAATGTTGTGTTATTAATGTGGAGCTTATTTTAACTCCTTTCTGTACTCAGAGGTTTTTTAATTTCTAGCATTGTAGCGTAATTTGTCAAGTGATTATGTAGTTTGATTGAAAAATCTGGATCTCTGAAGTTGTAACTAACTATTAAATGAATATAACTGAATAAAAAATTCTGTCTCTTCATATGTACAACAAAAAGAAAATGAAAGGACCACAATGTGGAGGGTGAAATCAGGAATTTATGTATACACAGTATATTATTAGTTAAAAGTTAAAAGTTGTAGTCACCCATTTTGGGGTCAAAAGGTCAAAGGTCAAGGTCACAAGGCTACCTGCCATATTTAGGAAGGCGTCCGGCGTGGGTCTGCATGTCGCTTGAGTGCATTCTAGTTACATTTGTGTGTAGGCTGAACTCACCTCTAAACGAAGGCACTTCCTCCTCCTCTCCAGTGAAGTCCTCCTCTGAAGAACAATGAAGAATACAATTTAAAACCATCATCATCATATCATGGAATATCCTTCAATGCTTTCATAATGCCATATTCAGGAATGGATGGTGGTGGATCATTTTCCATGTGTACATTGATAATACTGCTTTATGTCCATTACATGCTGTCAGTCACTTATTATTGTTAAGCAGAGCTGTGGTGATGTTTGACATCTTTGGATAAATATTTATAATCACATTGGTGAGAAAACGCTTCAAGGCTTTCTTGTACTTTATGAGAACCTTGTGCAAGTGTGTGCTTGGTGTGTCCATGGTCTCACTTTGGACATAGTGATCTAACTGTCTAGCTGAGAGATAAAACAAGCCAATTTACCACTCAAAGGAGCTAACTGGCTCATGACATGCCCATGTAAATGCTGTCCAGTGAAACTGATCTGCTGTGACTGAATCTATGGATGCGTTTCTACGGCAGGAACTCAGGGCCGGCGCTAGCATTTACAGGAACAGCCTGAAATTGGACCTTTCAATCTTTCTAGTTCTATTGCAATGTAGGACCCGACGGTGCACCAAAACAAGAACAAATAGAAGATACAGGACATGGCTTCACTTCTATGAGCACGTAGGATATGTCATGTTAGCTTATATAGTGAGTTTTACATTGAATTTGGGATGTTAGAGAGAAGACTGCTACTTGATTAGGACATCCATAGAGTGGAAAAATAGAGCTTGTTGTCCTCTCCAAGTTTAACCCTTGAAGTCCTAGTGCGTCATCGGCGAAACGTTTGGGCTAGCGCACTTTGGAATACCGTAAATATGTCACCGTTTGTGCTATCGGGAAAAAAAACGGTTTCTGAAAGCCGAGGCATTGCGCTTTACAGCCAATATGGTGTCATTACGGTAATTTCATTCGTGCCCCCCCAGGAATCCGCTGGATGAAATTACCGTAAAATTACCGTAACTCTTATAATAGGCAGTAAATCGTAAATAACTGCCAGATATTGAAAATTTCTTCTGAAAAAATGGGCTCCAGCACTCACAGGACATTTTCTGACCTTTTTGTAATCAAAATAAGAAAAAAAGACCAGGTGGACATTTTGAGGCTCAGGTCTTAAAGGGTTAACCAATCAGCATTTGTGTTCTCAGACTTTAACCAATAAAAAGTACCTATCCTGGAGTAGGTACATTTTCTCCCCCAAAAGGTTCATGGAAAAGGTTCTACAGGGCAGTTCTGGTGCTTGGAGCAAACACAAAGGTTTGGGCTGGAAAACTGCCCTTCGTGAACGGCAAGCCTTCTTAACAAGAGCTTTCAGAGAAATCCTATGATCTGGATATTTATGTGAATACTCTCTACAAGTCCAAAAATTATTCTCTTATGTATCATGAATGCAGCATTATGCTTTTTTTTTTTTTTTTTTGCATTTCTCTGAGACCAGTTATGCTGATATCTCATGAGAACAATTAAACCCAAGCCTGCATGGTCAAAACGGACTTGTCTACTTGTGCATACTATTATGTGTAGATGTTGAAAGTGAGAAGCTGACAATAATGTAAGATGAACTGGTTGACATCTGTGGCTGTTAGAAAAGCCTGATCATTACCTTTGAAAAGCTGGTTCTCGTATCCACCATAGTTGTCTGCCAAAGAGAGAGAAAGAGAGACACAAAGCAGACATTTGAAAAAAAAAAATCAAGCTGATTGAAATTCAATTCCTCTGGAGCCACCAACAAGTTTTATTACTCCTGTCATGAATCACACAAACCAGCTGCCTCACCATCCATCTCCTTGAAGTCTCTGCATTGTGCTCAGTGTGTGCAGATCTGACAATACGCATGTTTTTCTTCTGCTCAGATGTTGCTCACTCAGTAGAAATCAGCCCCACGGTGGTGCATAGCATGAGAACAGTTGCTGGTTTTGTGTGGTGATTCTGGTGGGAGTATTGTGTGTTTTGTGAGTCTGAAGAGGCTGTCATCACACACTGGAACAGGCTATAGAAAACATGACAGAATATAACCAGAGGGTCTAATAAACCAAATAGAAGCAGTTTACTTTAAAGTCCCACAATACATTTGACTTCATGTTTTCATAGCTGTATGTAACCGCTATGGACTTTATACAACACGTCATTAACTGTACGCCATCCAGCTCCACACCTGAGGGTTCTGCTGGTGTGCAGCTCCATGTTTAGGAAACACTTTGCCATAACACTCAGCCGAACCGCAGGGGAGACTGTGTCTGTAGGAAAAGAGCTAGAAAACACACTCATACAGAGTTATTTAAAAAAAAAGAAAAGATGTTGGACGGGTTGCTGAGTAGCTGAAGAGAGACACTTAGTCTGAGCTGGCCTTTAAGCAAACAGACTGTCAGACTTGGTTGTCTTGACTGCTGAACCATTATAATCTATGTAGTCATTTTGAACAGTGTTTTTCATTTGCACATCAAATTGTTTGACTTTGCAATGATGTTTCTGAGACAGATGTCTGTTTGAAAGAAACACTTACTGCTGTGAGGATGAAATACTTCTCTGTAGGTTTGTAATGGCTGTGAAAGGTTTCTCGTGTTCTCCTTCCTGTGCTTAAATGGAGGATTGTGTTTGTACAGAGGAACACTAAAGTCACACCTACTGAAGTGACTGATCAGCTCCATTATTCACCATATAAGGCTCAGAGTCAGTTGACTGGCTTCTATCTGGCTTACATCCACCTATGCATACAGGTTTACAGGTGGGCTTATGCCATCTTGTTTTAGGTATCTTGGTTAGTTTTACTCAGTCCTGATATCACATATTGTGTTTGTTAAAGCTGCAGTAGGCAGACATCTGGAAAAGGAGGGAAACAAAGCCATAATTTGAAAATATATCCCTCTCTTCCACTGTTCTAAGCTCCTCTCACTACACGGACACAACAGTCAAACCAAAACTCTTACATCTAAACCATTGCACCTCCAAATCAGTTGTTATTGTTGACTTTGTTGCTATTTACGGAAGCCCTAAAAGGACATGGGGGAACATAATCTTTTCGCTCCGTTTTATCGTTATAACGAGATAATTTTCCTCCGTTTTAACGTTATAACGACAAAATTATCTTGTTTTCTCGAGAAAATAAAATCGATTTCTCGTTTTAACGCGTTAATTTTCCGGTGAGGTACAAAGCAAAACCAACCAGCCACTTACTGTTAAGGACGATAACTTGTATCCGCAGACTTGCAAAAGTAGGATGAATGCAGTGTGAGAGTGAGTGGTTGGTGGTGGTCGGAGGTGCCGATGGTGCAGATTGGCAGCCTGGCTTCCATCAGTCTATCCCAGGGCAGCTGTGGCTACATACGTAGCTTACCACCATCGAGTATGGAGTGAATGAATAATGCAATGTAAAACGTCTTTGAGTGTCCAGAAAAGCGCTATATCAAACCAATGTATTATTATTATTATTATTGAATAATTTACGGTGGAGCCGAGGTGGCGGAGCCCTGATCCGACGGACGGAGCTCAGCTCCGGAGGGCTCTGGCACACTTTAACCCTGGTTATAACAAGAAAACAGCAGAAATTTATCTCGTTATAACGATAAAACGGAGCGAAAAGATTGTGTTCCCCAATGTCCTTTTAGGGCTTCCGTAGCTATTTATACAATCCCATCTGATCAGTGAACAGTCCTGTGATTGGTTGAAAATCTAATCACAGGATAGATTTTCTAAAGCTTGAAAACAGAGCCAGGACGAGGTGCAGGGGGTTTAGTTGCCTCTTAGACCACATAAATTACAACATACTGGTATAGGCTTGTATGGATTTTTTTTTTTTTGCACAGTGATGCCAAAAAACTCTGACTACCCAGCTTTAAAGGTGGCCCCTCAAGAGGTCAGGCTGTTCCATCTGGTCTGTGTGTATGAACATTTGCATCACCACTTCTTTGGCATGTCTTTAAACAGTTCCTTACACTGGTCACAGACAAATATTTAGCTAACAGCTAACCATGCTTGTAAAAGAGGTATTTTGCCATATTTTAGAAAGAATATGCATATTTTAAACATAGCTCAGTAAGTGCTTGTGTAATTTGAGGGAGGACACTTATAAACCTCCCAGAGACATCTCTGTGGCCTACATGATGAGTGTTTGGAGCTAAAAACAGGTTTTCAATGGAGTTCTTTGAGCAAAACAATTGTTGAGACATAGGGAGTCAGAAGTTGCAGTACTTGCCGGAAGAGTTGCTAAATGCTAACGAGCATATGCATAAAGAGTTGCTTGGTCTGACATTCCCACTGTGCAGACTTAACCTCACTCTTATGTGTTTTATGTAAGTGAAAAAGTTGTGCAACTGTGAAAAAACTGGTTTTGAATATTTGAAAATGTTGCAGATTTTTTCAACCAAAACATTTACAGTGGATCAATTTCTTTGGTTAGCCACATCATCAGCTCAACACGATGAGAAATCTGACCTCTGAAAGTAAGAACACAAGAGAAAAATGGCTGGCAGGAGAATGAAGCTGGCAACACACAACTCACAATGTCTGAGGGTCAGAAACTGTATTTGTTGTATATTTCCCAACAGATACAGAATGTTTTAGGACAAACTGTTCACTGACTTTTCAAGAGTTTATTCTTTCTAGTAGTATGATGAGACAGGTGGTGACACAAACAAGGTCTGCACTGGGGTGAAATTAGACAATATAAATGTCAGCTTGCAGGTAAAACCAGAAAAAGAAAATGAACTCATAAGATACATCTCTAGAAACAGTGTTAGTGAAGTGAAGTTTTGATAGTACCCTTACAAACATCACAGTGAGGTGAATGTTTATGTGAGTCAGTGGTGGAACAGCTGAGGTCAGGTTTGGGCTGGACGAGTCACAAACACTGAGGTTGACGTAATGATGGAG
>OMNN01089747.1:0-16373 GCA_900302755.1 Chromis chromis
GTTTAGTTTGTAGTGTATTTTTGGTTGGTTTTGTGTCACTTTGACTGGAGGAATCCTCTAATCCCTTTTTCTTGTCTGCTGCTAAAACACAGCAGAGGCAGATTGCAGCAGGTGCCAGGTTCCATGGCAATCAGTGGGAAAGATTGCATTTTGGAGAGGTATAAAGCCATTATACTGTAATACCTGATGGTTTTGTAAATAGTTGTACAAGAGCGCCTGGGAATTTCCTGTATTTTAATGAAAATAGTGTCTATAACTGTGTTGTTTGCCAAATGATTGCATTGTTTTTTGAAGTTTACTAATTATACTACAATTCTAAGTTGTCAAAATGATTCAATACACATATTTGTGGTCCTCAGAGTAAAAAATCTAACTTTTTCCTACTCGCATTTTGTATTTTTTTTGCAAATTTAGGCCCACTGTGCCCATACAGTATATCAAAATGACACCAAGCAAGTCAAGGTGAACAGTTCCTAAGGTGAAATATAAAGGTAAAATCAAAAGTAGTAAAAGAACGGCCAATTTACCCCCGGACTCCAGAGGGTTAGTGATACTAAAAGCGCTTTACAATGCGTTTCGCATTCACCCATTCACACACACATTCACACAATGGTGACAGACTTCCATGCAAGGTGCCTGCCTGCCTGCCATTGGGAGCAACTCCGGGTTCAGTGTCCATAAGGACACTTCGGCATGCGGAGGGGCTGGGGATCGAACCGCCAACCTTGCACTCTACCACCTGAGCCACAGGTACATGGGTAGAATGAGCAAAATGTTATCAGTGCATTAGAGAAAATCACATACAATGTACAACACTCATCATTTCTAAAAAAAAAAAAAAAACTTTCCAAAAACACATAATGAATAATTAGTTGTGAAATTTAATGAGAAAAATAAAACATAGGGAGACTAGAACATGTACTCAAGTACTCAAATGGCTTTTGTTTGGTTTGTACAATATTTAATAGACAAAAAGACAAAATAACAGGCAACATTTTAAATTTGAAAGCTTATTCTAACAGGGGGAAGAATGGGACATTAAATACTTCAGTCTTATTATAATCCTGAGGCATTTAAATAACTAGGAAGAAAACATTCCAAAACCAAAATTTAATTGAGTAACTGATTTGTCAAATAATTAATTTTCTTTATTTATTCAGCAATCCAGTTCTGTGAGGCTCTGGAGGAATTACTTATGTTTACAGAAAATTCTTCACATCAAATTCCTATAGTCAAGACTACTGGGAGAGCAAGTTAAGAGTGGATGTCGAACTGAAAGTGGGCAAACTTAAGCAATAATCCCTCATTACACAGTAAAACTATGTCTGCACATTTACAGTATTCACAGCTTGGACAAATCTGAAACAAGAATTGGGTGTTTTAATGTAATAATTTCTATATCTCCTTTTACAAGAGGAACAGAAAACTTCTACGTCGAACTGAAAGACAGTTATTTAAGCTGAACTTTTTTCTTGTGGTAAAACTTTTTTTGATAACTAAAGTAACAATGGGGAAGTTTAAACCTTAATCTACTAAAACCAAGCTGAGCAGAAATACGTAGTGAAGAGACATGCACTGTGAAGAAAGCTGCAGCAGATATAAAAATGAATGGCCCATTTTCTTAGATCAAAGGAGAGTGAACTGTTGCAGCGCGATGAGCTGTCGCAGGGAGATAGGCAGATGAATATACATGACTCAGCACCAATTAGCTGAGGAACAGGGGTGAAACCCGCATGAATATTCATCCGACGGTGGCGAGCCATTGCCAGCCACATCACGTTGCTGCATATTTTCAAAACCAGTTGAACATTAGAATATTTCCTCACCTGCCTCACCTCTGCCCGTCCTTCCCACGGTTCTTATTTGTTGCTTCAAAACGCAGCAAAAGAACAACAGCAGCGAAGGCTTTCGGGCTCACAGAGGAAAACAGCAAAAGTAAACAAGCCTGCCGCACTACTGCTTCTGTAATGCAAAAATGCTAAATGTATGAATAAGCTGCTGTGGATGTGGAGCTATGGATATATAAACATGTTGTTTTCCCTTCTGTTTGAAGCCGGATCCACTATAATGTTGACAGTAGCAGTAAAGCCAAAGCAATATATTTTATCTTCCGCAGGTTACATTTGACTAATAAGGGGAACACAAGATAGCAGCAAATAACTTTGAATAGTTTGTTAATATGCCACACATAACTAAACACACTGATTTCATAACAGTAGCAGCAAAAGTTGGAGTCAGAGTAATTAATATACACCGATCAGGCATAGCAACATGACCACCTGCCAAATATTGTCAAGGTCCCGCTTATGTGGTCAAAAATGCTCTGAACCATTGGACATGGACAAGAGGACCTCTCAGGGTGTCCTATGGGGTCTGGCACCAGGATGTTGGCAGTGGATCCTTTGGGTACTCTGGGTTGTGCAGTGGGGCCTCTGTCAATCAAACTTGTTCCACTGCATCCTGTTGATGCTTGATCAGAATGGGGTCTAGGAAGTTTGGAATACAAATAAACATCTTGGGCCATTGTCATGTTCCTCAAGATGTTCCTGATTGATGTTTTTGCCATGTGGTGGGGTGCATTTTCCTGCGGGGGTGGCAGTGACATTTGGGATTTCCATTTGCATGAGGGAGTGTGTTTGTTCTGGGACAATGTTTATTTGGGTGTCTAAGTCTCATCAACACAGATGCCAAAATCCAAGGTTTTCCAGCAGAACACCACATAGTACCAATATGATCAATGTTATTCACTTCACCTGTCAGTGGTCATAATGTTGTGAATGATCGGTGTATATTTCTGTATATGTGTATGTCTACATATGTATGAATATTTGACAATATCTTTTTCAGTTCCCTAAGGACATCTTTTTTTATCCACATCTTTCCTTTGTTATGCACACATCTGTCATTGTTCCTGGTTGAGTTTTTTTTTTCAAGGTCCCTCAGTGACCTGCTTTCATCTTAAGCTCAAACCAAAGGCATGTGAAAGCTGTCACATAGAGATTAACTTCTATCTCTTGGATTTGTCTGAGAACTTGTTTGAGAATGAATGTTGAGGTGCATGTAAATCTAAACGTCTGGTAATTAGCAACCCCGAACAATATCGTAAGCAGCTTATTTTGCCTGTTTCTTTCAATTAGGCACCCAATTTCCAAACTATTTGTTCATATAAATATTTGATTTTCAATCAAATATTCACTATTGGCCTACAGCAATTTATATTATGCAGTATGGCTGTTTTCCGTGACCTTCCTGCCTTTGCATGTGCGTAAATTGAAATCCTGAGCCAAGGCCAGCAGCAGCAAAGACCCCTCCGGGTTACAGAACAGAGCAGGCATCAATGACTACAGACATGGTATTGATTAAGTCAGATACAATATGGAAATGACGAGCCGGGGTGGAGGCCATTTGCAAAGCAGCTTGCAGGGGAAAAGCAGGCTAAAGCTGCTTTAATAGCACGGCCTGCATGAGATCTGCCAAGTGGATGCAGAGACAGGAATCAGCTGGGCCATCAGCTGATGTGCTGGAATTCACACTACGCTCAGTTTTTGAAGCCAAAAGGGAAAGAAAAAAAAAACGTGCACTCTAGTGGCCTTCACAAGTGTTGGCCTTCACATGCTGTGGCTGAAGCTGCCGAAAAGAGCTGCCTTGACTTCCAAAGGCAGACGTAGGCTCTGAAAGTCTTTGATTTATTTAGAATAAGAGCTATACAAGCAGAAAAATGCTGGAGATGCCTCTTTTGGCCATTCATGCTAGACCGTAGAAGAGTGGAACAGAATAATGAATGTGATTAGTGATTGCTGTGCTGACTGTTCTGGGTTTGGTTGGTGTCACTAGACTGTATGCAAGATAAAGCTGTATCAGGGGTGTCAGGGGTATCAAGATAACTCCAAACTTTTCCTTTTGTTTTAGTGCAAAAAAATACAAGTACATTCTGAAATGTTCATGCACTTTTTGTTAAATTTCTTAAGAAAAATAAATGCAATTTCAACAATATTATGCCTCAGTTTATCATTTACACATGTGCATTACAACTTACAGATCACAGTGTTTCTACAAAGGCACAAAACATTTAGTCACAGGTATCTGGAACTGAACAATATAGTATTTTACTTTATGATCGAAACAGCTAGATTTAGAAATGATTTTAAATTTTCAGTTTTACAAATTTACAATTTGCAGTTAAAGTCTTCTCTGTAATTGGACCCTCAGGCGGGGCGCTTTTGGCCCGCGGGCGTAAGTTTGACACCCCTGCTGATAATCTACAGAGACTGTCAGTGTGCACTGACAGTCATTCTTTTAGAATCTTTGTTTGTACCATTTCACAAATAACAAACAAATGTGTTTGTCATTGTTAATACAATACTCTAAAAAGGTTATGGCAATAAGATTTTAATAAATGGCTCATCTGCACTATAGAATTGTATTGTATAATGTGAGTTCCCCTCAGCTCCATCAGGCTTTCTAGCTCAGCCATGTTTCCAGCAGCAGCAAGAAACTGTGAAATAGTTCTGATAGGCCCAAAGTACATTACCTGCCCAGCACCAACACAGCTGAAAGAACCTGACATTTTGTGGAAAAACCATAAAAGGAGACTCGGCATTGGACTAAGATTCATCAGGGGATGACACAGATACATCACCAAATAAATGATAAACTTATTATGTGTTTGTTGGTTGTGTAAATCGTGAAATCAACCAGGGCTTCTCAAAATCCATGCTGATATCCGGAATAGACCATGTGACACTTGTGGCAGTATGGAAGGATAAGAAGGTTATTGATAACCAGAGAGGAAGCAGTACAACAAACAGTCAGGAGAGGCAGGAAACTGGATTTTATGGAGCTGTGCGAAATAATCCAACAATACAGCAAAACTAAATACAACAGAAATTAGGTAAATCGCTATTAATATGTGAAGAGAATACTAAATTGAGTCGGAAACTGCAGTGTCATGAGCTTTTTGGAAAGCTGTAGAGAGCATAAAAAAAAAAAAACTTGCAACACTACAGTTTCATAGAAGTAACATTTCTGCTGTGGCCTTATAAATATGTTTAGCTGAATGTCTTCAAAATGCTCTTTGACCTGAGTATGGTAGACCAAGGAGCTGAATTAAAGATCCAAGAAGGCTCGTTAGATGCCGAAGCACTGCACAAAACACGTACGAGACAGGATTTTAAAAGTTTAACTTTCACTGGTTAATGCAATGGATGGCTGGATGGCATCTGATTGCATCATGGCAAAAGTCAAGCCAAGTTCAACTTTTCTGCCCTGTCAATAATTTCAGTGGAGGAGCGAGCAAGGTTTTGGATTTAGCTCACAGACATTAACCCATGGTAGTGTCTTCTGCATTCTTTAAGCGTGATCTCACTCTATGTTGTAGCATAATATACTTATGAGAACCGTACTTGCCTGACTGCATTGTGCCAAGTGTAAAGTTTGGTTGTGGGGTTGTTTTTCAGGGGTTGGGCTTGGCCACTTAGTTCAAGTGAAAGGAACTCTTAATGCTTCAGCATACCAAGATATTTTGGACAATTTCATGCTCCCAACTTTGTGGGAACAGTTTGGGGATGACCCCTTCCTGTTCCAACATGACTGCACACCAGTGCACAAAGCAAGGTCAATAAAGACATGGATGAGCGAGTTTAGTGTGGAGGAACTTGACTGGCCTGCACAGAGTCCTGACCTCAATCCAACAGAACACCTTTGGGGTGAATTAGAGCGGAGACTGAGAGCCAGGCCTTCTTGTCCAACATCAGTAAATGCGCTTCTGGAAGAATGGTCAAAAATTCCCATATACACACTCCTAAACCTTGTGTAAAGCCTTCCTGATAGAGATGAGGCTGTTATAGCTGCAAAGAGTGGGCCAACTCCAAATGAAACCCTACAGATTAAGAATGAGAAGTCATTAAAGTTCATGTGCGTGTAAAGGCAGACGTCCCAATACTTTTGGCAATATAGTGTATTTCAGGTGTTACAGGTTACAGCATGTACCTATTGCATATAAATCATGCTTTAGATTTAGACACAAAAATGAGGTTATGTCAGACTTTGAGTTAAAATGGCTACTTGGTAAATGTACTTTGGATTACCTGCAGTCTCTCTTTTTCCTTTCTCTCTTGTCTCTGTACATTTATAAAACACGTTCCTAAAGTGCTGTGCCAGTCGAAACATTTTCTTTTCTCCTGTCCCCTCCGGTTGATGTGTCAATTTACAATGCCCTGGGCAATTTCACATCTAATGGCATCTTTCTATTGAATGCACCGCCTCTAAAATTCACTCCTCGTCCTGCCTGGGCACATCTTTCAGAGTTTTTTTATTGAGGTAAAGCAAAACAACCATATACAAAACAAGCCCATAAACCTATTGGCTGCAGTGTATGATCAGTTGTCTTTATTTTTTCCTCTCATGACCTTATTCCTAAACCTACTCTAAAGCTCATTTAAATGTTGTTGACAAGTGTTGTAGGGTAATAGGCCACAAGCCAAAATGCATCAGTTTCACAGTAGATGATCCTAATACAGTGTTTCTAACACTAATAATTGTTGTCTGATGACCTGAGATCTGTCACAACGGCGTGCACGTTCAACAGCAGTATGTTTCTGCGGGCGTTATGAGTGAAGGAGTCTGGCTTTTGTGCTTTACATATGTGTGCTACTGTGTTAATTATTTTGTTGTGTTCTTATATTTCATTATTTTACTAATACTTGTATGTATTAAATTTGTTGTATATTTCGCTGTAATTAAATAAGCTACATATATATAATTGCCTTACCCTCAATTATCAATGAATAATTAGTTGCAAATAATTTGATAACATTTTTTATGCATGTTTACACATAAAAAGGATGTTTTAGCAGGTATTTCCTAGAGTGGTATGTACATCTTTGGCTTTGTAGGTTCTCGGCCATCAGGTCATAGTAATGATGGTTTTCTTTGTCCCCAATGTTCACAGTCTAACCACAGAAGACAAATTTAACACTAGAACAGCCATCTCTAGAGGTAGGGCTTCTATGCCACCATTTATCAGGTACTTATAATACAGTCTGGATATTTCTCCACAGAAAGTTTTGCTACCTTTAAAGCCTCAAGACACATGAGTCTTCGTTCATTAAGGGGCCATGTTTCAGTGGGGGTGAAAATGTATATCTGAACTCCCATCAGCCAGTGAGAACTGAAGAAGCCTCTTGAAAGAGAGGTAAATGTACTCAAGGATGAAACAGAAGTCTATTTTGCCTTCTGAAGCTCTTACAGATATGAACATGTTTATTCAAAGCAAGTTGCAATTTCAAAATAAAGGGTTTCTTCAATAAAATCAAAGAGAGGATGCTTTCAAAAATAATACCACTATCTATTCCAGTATGCTGCTTATAGTTCTAAGAGGTAAATTATCTTTAATACTCTCCAAATGAGTGCATCCGCCTCATTCTACCAGACGTACATTAACTGTCCCCATCCTCTACAGTAAAGAACAGATCTATACTGTGTATTCATAGCAGCTCCTCAGCCAGATAAAACGCCATTGATTCACACAATTGTGGGTGATTGAACGTGTTGAATTTCCACTGCTTTCTTTTCTTCTTTTTGTTGCATTCACTGCACTGTTCAATATCCGAGGTGGCTTTATGGCTGTCTGGGCTTTTATTGGGAGGAGGCATTAAAAAATATTTCCCCTTGGGGAGGTGAGAAGGGCACCACGCTCCCAACACTAAGTGATTCACTCGCCGGCAGTCTCTGTTCCTGCTCTACCTGCTGCTACCTGCTGCTGTGCCGCCACCGCCACACTCGCTGTCACTCCGTGTTCCCACTCCTACAAGTCACATGTCGTCACAGTTTCCCTGCGTGAGAATCACTGTGAGTCAGCCGAGCGTTTTTTTGGCATCCTGTGCTTGGCTGTAGCGCCACACGAGCTCCAATCTCTCTCGCAGCGAGCATGCCCCACTGATTCATCCGCGGTGACTGATGTACTGTACCATGTATATAATCCACGATTATGAGCGAATGAGGGGACGACATTGGGCGCAGCTATGTGTAATTATGGTTCTTAGGCACTGAGCAGTAAAGTCCTGAGCTCCAACACCAACCAACAAAAACAGCAACATGACTGACAGGCCCCATAGCTCAAGTACAGCATTTTACTTAAGTTTAGAGGCTTATTCCATGGTCAGATCAAATCTTCAGTTTTAGAGGCGACACATCTGTCATAAAACTTAGAAAGGAGAGATTTTATTAAGCCATCATCCCCGAAACACCAAATGTTATGAGGAAAATAAAAAGCTCATTAATTAATGAGGGATTTATGATTTGTGCTGATTTGCTTCTACTTCTATAACCAAGTTGTTTTATTCTGAGTAATTCTTCATGGCAAGTTGCCATGCCAATACAAAGTGCCAAGTGAGAGTCAGAATTTCTCAGTACAATAAAATTCTCCATTTTCCATACATTCCGAATGCCATTTATCAAAAGAAAACATGAGGTACAAAATATATAAAAAAATAAGAGGAACAAATTAACAATAATAATATTCAATATACAAAGTGGTATTAAAATATACTGAAAGCATTCTGAGCACACGGTCTGTATTAGAAATTAGTGTACTGTACTGCCATAGTAGCCACAGTCATAATTAGCTTTTAGACTAGAGTGTGTGCAGGTCAGTCCAATTCAGTCCACTGCCTGAAAGGAAGTATATAACTGTCTGTGAGTGTGCAGAGTGTATTAAGTGCATGAGTATGTGGGGGGCAGAATGAAGCTTCCTGTATGGTGACGTGGGTTAAGGTAGGGGAAAGGGGCAGTCTGTTGATTGTCTGATTGCCGGGGGATTAAAGTTGTCCAACGATATCTATGCACAATCTTGAATATAAAATGTCTTGATCATGTCACCAATGCTGAGGTTCTCGAACGATGCTCTGTGACAAGCATTGAACCTATGTCACATCAGAACAGATTACGATGGACACATGGTTAGAATGTATGCACTTCGTCTACCTAAACAGCTTCTCTTTAGTCAGCTATCATCAGGAACCAGAAACATTGGTGCCCCTAAGAAGAAATTTAAGGACGCCCTCAAAATGACCTTCAAAGACTGCGAGATTGGTAATTGGGATACAGCCCCATTAGACAGACTAATGTGGAGCAGAACGGTTCGTGATGGTGTGAGGTCCTTTGAAATAAACGGGAGGAAGGCTGAGGAAGAGAGACAAGCCAGGCGAAAGGCTGCTGAGGCCCTCAAACTGGGACAGCTTCCTGGGTAGATGCCTAAACAAAACTTATCTGGACCGCCATGCTCATGTCGAGTGGCAGCAGTGATGATGATGAAAGTTGTCCTTCAGCCTAAAGGTCCTGCATTTCACACTTCTGTACCTCCTGTCAGAGGACATAAGTGTGAAAAGCAGGTGTTAGGAGTAGGTGGGGTCTTTGATAATACTGCAGGCTCTTGTACGGACTCTCCGGTGGTAGACGTCCTGTGGTAGGTGATAGGTGTTGCCCTGATGGGCTTCTCTGCAACCTTTACCATTTGACCTTTACTTTTACCTCTGCAGATGTCGATTGTCTGTGGCGGTGTGGCAAGTTGGTCAGACTGTTCAACATGATGCAAATATAGAAGTTGCTGAGAATCTTTGGTGACATGCCAAAATTTTGTCAATCCTCCCCCCAAATTCGCGAGGGTCCGCGCGGACTGTCCGCATATTACCATGTGTCACAAAAGCAAATGGTGCTTTAAACAAATGTTTGGTATCAGGAAAGACTGCGCAAGGAGATTCTCCATCACCCACTCCTTTAAGATTCAACATGAACAGAGCTATTATTGAGGTAGTCGCTTTGGAGGTGCTTTGACTTATACATGCTTTCCATTGAAGGAACCAAACATGGCACAAGGTTTCTGGAGAATTTAGAATTTCCCACTGACATGCTGTAGACCTATTGTAGTGTGAACAGAGACACCCAGGAATTTAAAGCTGTGGACCCCCTCCATTTTAGACCCATGGATACTCACATGCTGGTAATATTTTGGTAGCAAAGCCAGTAGATAAAGCATCGGTTGAAGTCAATTAAAAGAGCATCAGGTCGTGTGGTTTACTGAGCACTGATGAAGTAAACCAAGTGCTGGTGGTGAATTAGTGTGTGGTGTGATTCAGACAGTTGCTAAAAACACAGCACTAAACTCTCTTGGTAGGTAGAAGAGTTGACATTTCAACAGTAGCAGTTCTAGCAAACAATGCTTGTGTACAATCTCTATGTCTCCACACCATGTGTTCACAAAAATACACACAACACTCCCTTTAGCTTTACCAGTGGTGTTCTCAGTAAATGGAGTGGGTCTGCAGAGATGACATTGCTGAGTCAAGCACACTGGTTGACAGCCATGTTTCTGGGCACAGCTTTGTCTAGTTGCATGTTATGTTATCCTGGTTCTAAACTCATCAAGGTTAGTTTTCAGTGAATGAACATTCAGAGCAGTGGTTGATTAGCACAAGGTTTTAGCTTCGCATGAATAACTCCTCCTTTGCCTTTTCAAAAGGCACCGGTGGCTTAGCATGGAGCGAACAATGCAGTTTAGGTCTGGAAGTATAAGACTGGTGAATACTGTGTTGTGCTGCAGCAGGGCCTGCTTGTCATATATGCTGACAGTGCATGACATTTATGGAGGATACTAAACACTAAAGGAATTAAAATACAAGCAAAAACTTGGTATTCAAAACAAAAAGTCGTTGGCCATAGAGAACATTATTGTTTAGTTAAAATCAGGGTCTGTCTAAAACCCATTCTATACAAAAAACTTGTTTTTGTGGTTTACGCAAATGAGACACCTGCTTCACAAAGACGTCTGATCAAGAAGGGCCACACAATCTTCACTGTGTGCTGGTGGGCAGAAGAGAAACTCAGCTTCAATGCCTGGCGGAATAATTAGAGAGAAGCAAACTGATTGTTGACACCAGACAGGCCAGTTGTTAAAAAAAATCGCCAATGTGACACCACACACAATAATTACATTTTCTATACGTTTCCCCCACACAATTAACTGCACATCTGTTGTTCTATTTATACTGTGTACAGACCGCAGCATGGAAACAGGCTTCACTGCTCAGACACTGAAATAAACCACCTCCTCTGGCAGCAGGTTTTTTAATGTGATAATTATTTGCATCTGCATATATACATATTCTGTTTGTGAAATCATTATTTAATAATCCAGGTTATATTTAGAATGTCTCACAATTCATCAGCCCAGATACACATTTTTATGGTTCTGTTGTCAGATAACAGAACGAGAATAAAATAGCGACTGGAAATCATTAACACTACAGACAATTCCAAACTGCTGTTAGGCAGATGTGATGGAGAGTCCCAGTCTTACAGTCAGCTGCCATGTTAACTGTTTTTGCTGCAAGTTATTAATCACAGACAGAGAAAGTCTTCTTCCTGAAGGGGGCGGAGACAGCAGCACCATCACCTAGAAAACTGATAACTGGCCAAAAGTGGCATTTTGGGGGAGATTTTTAAGAGGAAATAAATGTTATGAAGTTGTGAATATAAAAAGCAAAAACTTTAAATTACCCCTTTGAAGCAGAAGGAGCATTCTCTGGAAGTCCCATTCTGTAAATGCATCAAGTGCTACCTTCAGCTTCAGTTTCATTTTGGGGAGGGAGAAGAAGTTGTAAGGAGTCAAATCTGGCAGGTGGGGCAGGTTGAGAGCAATGATTGTGTTGGTGCAGACAAATAATGTGTGTTTTTTTATGTGCTGTGAGCAAGCGTGCATTAACATGATGGCATGCACCACAGATCAGGTTATTTGCACCAAACTGTGCCTCAGGCTGTTGCAGTAGAAGTCACTGTTTATAGTCTGACCCCTTGAGGTTGAATTCACAGTGCGCAACCCGGGGAAAAAGAGAACGACAAGCATACTCGTGGTCCATGTCAGACTTGATACATATTCTTCAGTCTTACAGCCTTCATTCATACAGTAAAGCTTTTGGGAGACACTATGAACTTGTTTTTAACTCTAATGAGTTTATTTCTCTGTGGCAGCAAAACCTTCAGAAAATTGTCAAGGTTTAAGTCTAACTTTTTATTGTCCTACAATCAGTTGAATACATTCTGTAGAGAGGCAATTACACAATGCAAATACATTCAATGGCTGGTAATACATCGCATAAAAATGTATTTTAATATATTCAAAATTTAAGTTTAACAGTTATAAAATAACTTGAATAACTCAGGAAAAACATTTGAGCTTAAACAAGGTCTAAGCTCAACCCATAGAATTACCTCTGGGCTGTACAATTTGGCTAGACATGCCAACCCTGCAGCAAAGTCACATCTTCACAACAAAAAACAGCAGCATTCACTAATTACATTGGCGATCTAAGGGAACCGTCTTGCTGGTGGCTAGCCTGTGGCGCTGTCCTCACCCGTTGAGGGGTGAGAATCGTGAGTTTCCCAAAGCCAAAAAAAAAGTTTCTGTTCCAACATGTGTAAACATTTCAGAAAGTAAGTTTAGGGAATCGCTAATCATCTTGCCTGGTTTAAAGGTCATTCTGTGCCACTGTGCGGTACAAATCTTACGTACTGTCCCTTTTATTTTGGGGCAGAGCTGCATCACCATTTCAGTCGTGTCTCTTTCCCCCACCCCCCCGCAACAGAAGCGATCAGTAGTTTAGATGAATCACAGAGCCTGGGGGCAGGAAGCCTCGGCTCAGGGCTGTATGCCTGTAAAGGTCAGCCCACCGAGCTATCCTGCCATTCCAGCAGACGATGTGTGCATGCTGCTGAGCGGGATGAAGGGCAGACTGAGCCAGTAACCCTCGGGGCATGTGCGAGGGTAATGATTCTGTGTATGTGTGCGTGAGATACAGCGAGAATGCTTTCTGCCTGTATGAGACTGTTTTTGTGTATAGGTATATATTTGTCTGCTGGCCCAGACGTGAAAACACAATAGACTCGAAAAATGTCTTGACTTTTCAGGGACTGACGAGAACAACTTTTTCAGCGAGGCCAGCTTCATTTGATCTGATGTTTTTTGTTTTTTTTCAGGGAATTTCATAAACCCCAGAGTCATAGAACTTTTCAAACTCTGTTGCAGGATCACTCAGCCTTCAAATTTAAGTTAAGACATCAGACAGCTGGTTGGTTAGCTGCTATGAAGCCTCTGGTACTGCTTGGGTTGCTGCACCGGTGCCTGAATAGAGCCTCATTGAGTAGCTGTCTGGAGCAGATGTATCAGTATTCACCCAAAGTCCAGAGAAGTGGACCAGCCTTTTTTTTTTCCATGCAGTGTTGGATTCATCACACAATTTTGGTCTGACATTTTTAGTTTCAGGGGATAAAACTGATGATAGTCTCCATTTTTCTCACTGTAAATCAGTCTCATTTGTCTAGATTAGCAATGGATTGTGTGCATCCATGGTTTCATTGCTCCATTGCTGGAGAAACTAATTAAAACACATCCATGAACCACACTGTTGCACCAGCTGACACATTTCCTCATCATTACCACAACCAGTTTATTTTGACTCGTTCCACCTACACCCTTCTGTAAGTGGAAATACTCTCTAGAGCACCAAATGTGGATTAATCCATTGCTGAAAATAGTCCTCAACAAAGGCACTATTCTCTTATCTCCTGTTTTAGTAGCATTTGACAAAAACTAAATGTGATTTTTAAATATTTACACCACTGAACTTCTTGGGGTATGGATACAGGACCTCCAAGGGTGTCCTAAGCTATTTTGGCAGCAAGAGGTAGACCTATACAAAATTAGATAAGTGGTTTTAATGTTGTGGCCCGTTACTCTACTCCTGTTGACAGCATCACTCGGTGTAAATATCTGAAACACTCCCTTTTGGAGTTGGTATGTTGCAACTTCTCAACTCCTCCAGGGTCCAAAAAGAAAGAAAAGCATCAAAGCATAACTGACAAAGCTGCTGTCACTTTCATCTGTGTTGCATAAGGGGTATCGTGTGAATTAGTTCCTAATATGAAAGCTTTGTCAGCTGCTCTCTTCAAGAGTAGCTGGGTTTTCTTTATTCTGTCATGTGTGCAAAGTTTTTTGTGTTAAGTTTAACTTCGTTGGACTTTGACAGCACTGACCTTTAAGGGAAGAGAGAGTTCAAAATAGAGGAAACTATTATCGCTCCAAATATGAGACCAGAATTCATGTTACAAATAAGACCTTTTGAATAAATGGTGTCGACTTATTGCCCTATTTCAACCCTGTCATCAAGATTTTTATTTTTTCTGAAGAAATGAAGAACTGTATTCATGAACTGCACTGAAGTGGTTAGAGTGGACAAAGCATGCAACATTCACACACTGAGTCAAATCTGTTGTCTTGGCCAACAAATGCAGTTTGATTAAGATTAGCAACCATTTTCCATCTTTAACCAAGAGCTACCAGTGCCTAAACATAACCTTGGTTATGTATTTACATATTTGCAACCTGCCAAATATGGTGATTAATGAAAACAAGGGTCAGCATCTGTGGGGCATTCAATTTATGAAGGGATAAAACAGCATGTGTCTGTATTGGCATATTAACTTTTCATGCTGGGGTTAAGTAAAAAAAAAAAAAAAATGACCCTAACAATATAGGCGCACAAGGAAAATTCACAAACTTTCCAATGGCCAGTCTGTGCCAGAACTCCATCACAACAGTGAAGCACGGTGGTGGCATTATCATGTTGTGTTGCAGCAAGAAGGAGTAGTGCACTTCATCAAAAGGTTGCATCATGAGAACAGAAAATTTTGTGAATATATTGAAGCAACATCTCAAGACATCAGTCTGGAAGTTAAAGCATAACATTAAACTATAGTGTCACATAGCCAAACCTGTCTCCACAACTCATTTTAACGCCACTTTATAGTCACTCTTTAAGAAAAGTGCATCTTTAGTTATCTGTCAACATGATGCCGATTAATCAGGTTCAGTCTCTTGTGTGTCACATCAGTGTTGGCCAATGTCCTTGATGCTTGCTAGTGCAAGTAAAAGAATGAAGGCTGTAGCTGACTTAATGGCTGTGATATAATTTTAACAAGGGTTCCCTGAATGTTACATACAGAACCTTTTAATGTACATGCTGATGTTTCACAGTGAAATTAACTAGGAGGGAGGTGTTTGATTGATGGTAGTCTCACTGTCTTTCTTAACAGTATTTCTGGTATTGAGGAGAAAGGGGAAAGGAGCAGATTGGTGAAAAACGGTGCTTTAATGGTGCAGTCAGTGCTGCACAAATGTGATTTATACTGAATTTATCATCATGACAAATATCTTTTTTTCAGTTAAAAAGGCCCGGTTCTCTGCATCTGAGGTAAATAATGACACTGTCACAATTTCAGAAATCACGGCACTATTAAATAGCTATTGCTCGAAAAACACAAACGAGCAATTTTAAGAAGGATTTTAAACATGTAAAGTCACAATTTGGGTGGATCCAGTTCAAACCTTAAAATGAGTCTGTATTTTTAACATTGTTGCCTGCTGCTGTGTGCAACCGGCGACTTCCACGGTGTCAGATTGATGCATTATTCAGTATTACATTTTTTCCTCCAAGGAGAGCGAAGTAAAACCTACACAAAGAATAAATTCACATGATGACATGGAACAGAGGGGTGCCTTTTAGATTGGCTGTTCTCCGCAACGAGCTCCGACAGTCCCTACACGCTCATCTGCTTTCTTGGTTCTGAAAAGAGTTGCAGTTTAATGTGGTGTGTCTCTGGAGGCTGCACCACACAGCCACTGTCACTGAAGTGAAAATACATTAAATCTACTGCTAGAAGAAACAATGAATTCTGTGGATTTTGGCAGGACAGGTAGTGATTGCAAGGTTTTAGACTTTGAGGAGTGTTTTACTATACTCTTTTCGTATATAATTATAATCAGTTTTATAAATACGTTTTTTCATCAGCAGATGGAATTTGCTCATATTTTCTTAGTTTACTTTCTTTTGATGTATGTTTTTTTTTTTTTTTTTTTTTAAGTATTTTGGCATGATGTCATGCTGTTTTCTGCTACAGTACATATTTATTTTTTATTACATCTGCTGATGAGGAAGAACATGATTTGTGATCTAGATAGCTACTAAGTAATTCTTCAGGTAAAACTACTATTTTTAAAGTCAATAATGATGCATACTGCTAGACTTGCCAGTTAATTAGGGGGCCAAGCCCGCGGGGCCGGGGGACGCGGATGCAAAGCATCAGCGTTCCCAGGCCCAGTGGGCTGGGAAACCTATTGTAATCGCTCGGATTATTATTCTCTTTTATTTTTCCGTAAGTAAAAGTGTTGCTGCAGCCTAAACCGTACACGTGTAGATGTCACAATTTGGAGGGTGGGTTCAGACCCCTGCTGGGACCTCGGACGCAAAAAATCACATATGTCC
>OMNN01089749.1:0-19696 GCA_900302755.1 Chromis chromis
TCCCCAGCACCACCCTCCTCCTCCTGCTGCTGCTCCTCATCTCCTCTGTTTTTTCGCCATAGACGCTGTAGTCATACCTCACATTGTTGCAGAGGAAGGAAGGGCACGTCCTTGTTCGTGCAATAAATGGCTTTAGATAGAACAGGAACACGAGGGGGAGCGGCTGTTATTTAGGCTAATCCAGCTGAGGCATGTGACCTCTGGCATCTTGATGTCTTCGTCGAGAACACACAGATTTCCACTATTTTATTTTATTTATTTATTTTTTAATAATAACTCGACTATTCTTGCAGATTCGAGTCTTTCTCTGCTGCTTTCTAAAAAAACGCACATGGCTGCACCATTTGGCACCCATTCATCAGAATCAATATCAGACATCAGATTTTGCCAGCAATGAAATAAATAAATAAATGAATTCATTGCAGATTTAGCTCTCCCTCTCCTCTGTTACACAATACCCCCACAATCACGTCTCCTTCAGCGCTGGAGCAGCGCAATCTTGGCGTTATCAATAAATCAGCAGCGTTAAAATAAAGCCAGGGTGTCATCAGAGCAGACTCTTTATGTAAATCAGGCCTGACATTGCCCTTGTGACCAAAAAAAAAAGCCCCCACCGCCTCACCCACCCTCCTCCTCCTCCTGCTCTCTCATACACACACGCCTCATTCGCCATTTCTTCCCATTCATAAAAATCTAGGCATCGCGCCTGCGCAATGCTATTCGGAGTCCTCCCCATTCATAAAAATGTAACCTCCGCATTTCAGCCCTCTCGAGTCTCTCTGCCCTCCCATTCACAAAAAAAGGAGGAGGAGAAAAAAAAAAGCTGAGGCATCTGCGCAGTGCCGTCCCTTTCCTATCCTCTACCCTCCCATTCATAAAAACTCACTTCCCTCCCCCTCGGTGGTTGCAACATCATATCCAAAGCTCTGCGTCCACAACCGCAGTCGCCTTTTATGCACCAGCGAGTGGAGAATATAGTGCTGGAGAGCCGCTCGCCTTTTTTCGCCTATACCTTGTTCAGATTATCCCCCCATTTGGACTTATCTTTACTGAACATTTGTGGAGCTACTCTCTCTGGGACTGGACTATAGCCTGCGCGCAAACGTCGTGCGCAACGGAGAGATGAGAATTGTATCCTGAAACCACAGTAAGTCCTCACCTCTGCTTGTTTCCTCCTGGTTAAATGTTGGTAACTAGTGAGCGTGGTGCTGTAAGTCCCTCCGCTAACCTCCACATGACTGTTCCCCCTTCAGTCCGCTGGATCGCAGGCACGAAAACGCGCTTGCAAACTCTTTATTTTGCAACAAGCTGTTCCACCGAGCCGTGTTTGCGCTTTAAATCAATATTTAACCACCGATTTTCGGCAGCAAAAGCAAGGTTAAGGCACAGAGAGGGGGGAATTATGTCATGTTTTTCGCTTCTTTTTTTTTTGGATACGCGTCTACTGCGTCGCTATTTGTGGATTTTTTTTTCTAAAGAGCCTGTCACATTTCAATCTCTGTCTGAATCTCGGTCCACTCTGAAGCCTGGAGGTTTTATCTCGGGCGGCTCGGTTGCGTGTGTCCTTCTGCAGCGACCGCCTGGTTGGCACATCACGTCGGTTATGTCAGGTGTTTTTACCATTCAGCTGCTTATTATCAACTGCCAATAAACAAAAAATCACATTTTTCATTCTTTTATCAGGCGCTTTTTCATCGCCAAGAACGATCGCGTCCAGCTTTACGCATCAAACTACGCACCAAACTGCCTCCGAATAAAACTAAACCCCAGCTGCCTGTCTGGTGGCACACAGTGTTCTAATTCTCTTTTATAAAGCCTGTGCGTTTAATATTTTTTTTACAGATATCGCGGGTGAGGTGTTGAATGCGTGGTTACAATGCCTATATAAACATGCTATTTGAGTATGCCGAGCGGCCGCCTCCGGTTTTTATGACTCAGTCCATTCACATATTGAAGGGAGGGATGCACACACACACACACACACACACACACACACACACACACACACACACACACACACACACACACACTTGCACACGCATAGTTCCGGCTTGGAGCTCATAATGGTCTAGATTTGACGATCACAAGCGCTTGTGTCGGTGCCAGCAATGTCGCAACAGGTTTCTCAACCAGGCTTTTGCAAATCAGAAGGGGGGAAAGGGAGACCAACACGAACTGACGGTCAAGCAAAGCGACTACTGACACATTTTCGAATAAAATGGATCATAAGTCAGCAGGTTAATGTGCGTAATAACGCGCAACACGACAATCTTAGGTTGTTGGATAATTCTGGATGCCTGAGTTATGACAGAGCAGGAATATAATTCATTTTAGGGTCTGAATAAACTGGGTTTTATTTTGCTTATAAAAGGAATTACATTTTACAGACGTGGGTCAGTGGAAATGTCTTTGGAGCTGCGCTTTTGTCGTTTTCCCTGTAAAGTAAGTTAGATGTGTAGTCTGTCGTGCATTCATTGATGAAATGGATGAAACCGATTTCATTCAGACTCAACATGACTGGAGCGCATTGATTCATGCAACACCGAGCTGCAGCCAGCAGCTCTCATTCACAAAAAAACTGTAGTTCATAAAATCAGCTCCACTGACAAATTCCAGGATTCAAACCTGCGTTTATAGACACTGACTAAATAGAGAGAAAATGTAAAAACATATTGTTGTAGGTTAAATTATATTACTTTAGGTAAAATAATAGTTGTCTTGTTACTAAGTGATTCTATGCCTCTTGTAGTCATTTTGTGACTGTTGAAGTCCCCTTTTCTGGCAACCTTCTCATCTCTTTGCACTGCCTTGTTTTGCATCTTTGAGTCTTTTGCATGCAAGCCCTGCTCTCTGGTGCTCCCTGCTCTTTGGAGGGGAGGCAATGAGAGCCCAACTTCTATTGTTCTAATGTCAAAGTTAGAATGGAGGAGGTTTAGACTGAATACCCTGCTAGTATTCGGTCCAAAAATCACCATCGTTTGGAAACTCGAAGCTCAGATAATTGCAAAGATCCTCCCTGGAAAAAAGATTTCTGTTGAGAAACTTTGGTTTTAAAGATTAAATAATTGTCTTGGCTGTAGTAAAAATGTAACACGTGTTTTAGATGCTTTCTGAGGTGTTGATTTCAAATGTAGGGATCTGTTGTTGTCTCATGGTCATTGTATGATTTATTACAGTTGTATAGAAAAGTCTCAGTCCTGTGGGGAAAGTAGTTTTAGCTTAATCATATGTGTGATTAAATACAAAGTTGAATATATATGGATACATTAAAAGTTCTGACCTTGAACAGGTCTACTGTGGTTAAATTAAGGAGGGGAATGTTCATGGATTCATGGTCTCTTATTTATAGCTGAGACTGCTGTCACATTTGTAGAGTTTTGTGTTTTATAAATTTTGTGTAAAATACACACAATTTTGTAATTTACTTTGCTTGTGGCTTAAGATTGGACTTGCAGAAAGAAAAAGAGGGCGAAAGAGCCAGAGCTCCACAGCTGATGCAGTCAACCATAACTGTCTCTTTTGTATCTGTCTTTGCAGTTTTGCTAAATGCTGCTTTAGAGTGAAGACGTGCGAGGCACCAGCCTACACATGGAGTCCAGGGTTCCCCACCACATCCCCGGAGTGTCCTCCTCCCTCATATCCCAGCCCCTGCTGGACAGTCGAGTGCCCTACGGCCGTCTTCAGCACCCTCTCACCATTTACCCCATTGACCAGATAAAGTCGTCGCACGTGGAGAACGACTACATCGACAGCCCAGCTGTTGTCTCCCAGCAGCCCCCAAGCCAGAAGTCTGTGAACCGAAGAATCACCTGGCTTGGTCAGAATCAGGAGGCCTTCCTTGGGGCAAACCACAACCATCATCACAATCACCAACACCAGCCCCACCAGCAGGGCAGGTGCGAGCCACACCCCCACCAGGACTCCACCACCCACCCTTGGATTTCCTTCAGTGGAAGACCCAGCTCTATCAGCAGCAGCAGCAGCACTTCATCCGATCAGAGGCTGCTGGATCACGCTGCGCCCACCCCAACGGTGGACCACCACCCAAACTTGCACCCCCACCAGGGCCCCGTCAACACAATCACAACCCGAACTACAGGCTGCTTCACTTCCTCTGAATCTAAGGTCCTCACCTCCTCTTCCTCTGCTTCCTCTTGCTCCTCCTCCTCTAAATCGCTGGACCTCAAGTCTGCAAAGATGCCTGTAGGAGGCGTGTGCCCCACTGGGGGTCAGCAGGGGTTGGCGCTGATCCCTTCCTCCCCGGCTGAGAAGAAGCACCTCCTTCTCTGCGAGCACTGCGGGAAGTGCCGGTGCACAGAGTGTACGCTCCCCCGAACCCTACCCTCTTGCTGGGTCTGCAACCAGGAGTGCCTGTGCTCTGCTCAGAGCCTGGTGGATACAGCCACCTGCATGTGCCTGGTCAAAGGGATCTTCTACCACTGCACCGAGGACGAGGACGATGAGGGCTCCTGTGCCGACAAGCCCTGCTCATGCTCCCAGGCCAACTGCTGCGCTCGCTGGTCCTTCATGGCTGCCCTTTCTTTTGTCCTGCCTTGCCTGGTCTGCTACCTGCCAGCTACGGGTCTGGCTAAACTGGGACAGAAGTGTTATGACAATGTTAGCAGGCCCGGCTGCCGCTGCAAGAACTCACAGGGCGGCGTGAGTGTCCCAGTGTGTAAAAATGGAGGCATGGAAGCAAAAGTTGGGACACTAGAGAAGCAGCAGCAGGGGTCATGATACTGGACCAAACTGTCTGGCGGTGGCCTTGCTACAAAAATGGACAGGATCACACAATACTTGCTCGCTCTCTATGGATAGGACAATCCAACACCAACCCATTAAACTACCCCATTAATCTGCTGGAAGATGACTTATGTAAAACAAAGGTACTTAAATGGCTTCTTCACCTATGTTTGATAGGGTGGATGATCAAAATGGGCCTTATCTGAGAGAGTTGGCTAGTATGATTAGCTAACAGGCCCTCTTAGATGTTTTTCTTTCTTTTTTTTGTAAGAGTGACACAAGAAGAAACTAGAATGTGGGACTGGTGTTTGTGTTTCGCGAAGATGGCTGAAGGCACAAAGTCATTGTACCTCTCTGCTGCTCAATATTTCTCAGCTAGTTTTGTAACGCTAACTAACCAGAAGCTGGTTGCTGTTCCTCAGATTATGTAGAAATTGTTGATGGAGATGAATATCTATGAGCCCCTTTCCCAGCCCCAAAAGCACAGCCCGGTGTCAAACATGAAAACAAGTGATTATCTATACTGTGGCTTTATAACAGGCCATCGCAAGAGTGAAACCACCACTTACTCTCTCCGCTATTATGATGATCACCATCTTTTAGTGTTGCCATTTTCCCCTCTTATACCTTAAAGATGCTAGCTTGGTCTTGCTAACATTTTATCTCTGAGTTTTTAATCTCCACGGAGGAGCTGTAAAAACAAAACCTTTTTAGATTTAATTGTAATTTCCCATGATTCTCACTCTGTATTGTGCGTAAGCAGTTGTGCTGCAAGTAACAGATAATCACTTTACAGTGTGTTTTTCTATCTTTGGGTGGTGAAGCCTCGACATTCTGAAGTATTTTGAATGCTGTTCACAAATCACCTTAGACGTAATGCATGTCATGACCTGCATGCTCTAGTCTAATGGGTACCCACCGTGCTAGCAGTCGATTTGTAGTAGAGAAATGTGTAAAAAAATATATATCAAAAACTAAAAAAAGAAAAAACGTACACCCAACCTTCTCAGGGACTCTTACAGTAATCCTCTCTAGAACTTGGCCTACTGCATGTTGATTTCTAAACTGCCTAAGAGCCTGGTCTACTTCCTCTTTGCACAAAAAGGCAAAGAAACATTTAGGGGCAAAAAGGCAATAGTGAATAATTTAAAACAAGTAAGCTAAGTGAGAGACAAAACTGGCTAGAAAAATAATGTTTCCGGAGGGGAGGGGATGCAAGTGATAAGAGAGCGAAGAGGTGGAGAGAAGGCATCGCAAAGTTGCTGTTGTGTTTGTATCCAGTCAGCCTTTTTGTCGAAATCAAAACCTGCCACTTGCACAACCTTTTTAGGAAGACGCGAACCCCTTAAAGGATGTACTAAAGCACAGTATTAACCACCTCAGCTATCTCACATTACGTTGGCGTGCACTACATTTAGTCGGCACACCCCCCTCTACACTCACACACCAGTGTCTTCATTAAATTCAAATCATTATGCTGCATAGCTGCGTAAGTCAGATAGTCTCTCTTTTATTCTTGAAGTCTATTTTTGTGGCTTGCATGATGTTCTTAGGACTTTGCCAAAGGAAGCTATTATACAGTAGCATGTTTTCGCAGTCTGAGTGTTCACAGTTGTTATGCACTCTTGCCAAACGGAGTTGACGGCAGTTGGTCGTTAAAGGCGTGCTGCCCTTTAATACAGACGGCCGTTTTCCATTTGGCATAAAGGCATACTGTCTTTGTTGCTCCATAACACACACCTCTCTTTCATGTCGGACCCTTAACTTCCATTAGGGTGCCTAAACTTTGCTCATACTTGTATTTTGTCTTGTTGCACAAAACTGATATCACAAAGGAAAACAAAAAAAGAAAGAAAAAAAAAAACACACGGTCCTTAGTCTTGAATGTATGAGGCAATATTTTCAAAACCTAGCAATTCAGTCTGAGAGAAAGGTGCCAAAACTGAGAATGATTGTGTGACTGGGCAAAGGCCTAGTAGGTGTAGATGGGCAGCAAAAATCACAAATGTTTTGACAATATATTTAGTAATAGAGCTATGCAGGTGAAATGTTATTTGCTGTAAATAGTTTCACAACATTTGTGTTCTTTAGAAGAGACTTTTAAATGTCCTTGAAAGATTGCATGGTACATTATAACTACAATTCAGTACAAAATATATAGAGAATATATTAGATATATATTTTGAGGGTAAGAATACGATGTTTTTGAGGTTGTGAGAGAAAGAAAAAGGGAGGGTGGCGAGAGTGAAAGTTCTGGATGGGGGTAACAAAAATTGACAGGTCTTTCTATCACTAGCACTTGATTTAGAAAAGTGTGCCTGGCAATAAAAAAGAAGATGAAGAAAAAAACTCCTGCTGTTTATGCTATCCATGGCTCATTAGCAGTCGAGAGGCTAAGCTAATTCCCTGGTTCCTCTCAGAGTCCTAAAGACTGTGGACTCATTGAATCCACACAGGGAACACAATCTACCCCTATCAACCCATTTCCTGCTGTTACTGCTCAGTGTCTCAGCTCTCTCTCCCCTCTCTTTTTTTTCTTCTCTTTCTCACTTTTCTTCCTTCCTCTCTTCCTCCCTCCTTCTTTTCCTCCCTGAGAAATTGTCCAACAAACACCCCTGGCCTTCCTTGATTGACAAACACAGCTGCTGTGCATAAACTTGTCATACCACAGAGACAGGAGAGAAAGACACGTCTGTCTCCCCCCTTTTTTCTCTCTCGCTGTTTTCCCTCCCGTCTTTGTTTTTTCTCTCGAGTTGTGTGTTCTGTGCCATCTTTTTCACCAGTGGACCTCTCTTTTTTATTTCCAACAGTTGCTGCCTTTACTTTTTCTTTATATTTCTCAGCTCTGTCACTGCAACAGTAATGTTTCTTCACTACTTAGCTTTATACTATCACATGTGCTCGCTAGCCTGTTGGAGGGGGTGGAATAATCACCAACGACGACAAATATTAAAACCTTTTTATTATATTCTTTGTTTTCTTTTTTTTGCTACAATGCTGTGACTTTTACACGCCCATACCCCCCTTTTGTGTCACTCATTGGCAGGCACAGATTTGTTTTTATTATTTTCAACCCAAACAAGAGGAGGTCTCACAGAGTTGGGTGATGCTACTCCATTCCTTTATACCTTTGCAATGTCATTGTTGGGGATTAAGAAACGAGATCTGTGCTTTTGTTTTTTTGTTTAGATATAACAAAAAAGAAAAAAATCTCATATAAAAGGTTCCCTTTATAGATATTTATTTTGAAGTTCTATTTTATATAGTATTTATTTAGATGCCAACTTTTTGTTTGTGAAGAAAGCTTATGTCGAAATGGAATGTACATTGACAATGGAAATATATATTGTTAAATATACCTGGCTGTTGTGTCATTAATTGAGTGCACTTATATCAAACACTACACCATCAGCATGACCATGCAAGCTGGAGAGACATGAAGTGGAATTTCAGACACACGTTTATGTAAAGATATGAAAAGTAGGCCCAATGTTTTCCACCATTTACTTCGTATGAATAAAAAAGGAGCGACCTGCTGAGTCTTGCAGTAATGGTGCACATATACAGCACGTTTGCACAGAAAATATGCATTAAACTTCTTCGTAGAAGATATTTGAACTATTAATCACTCTGCGAAAGAACAGTTTGGAGCTTTAGTTGCTTTACATCAACAGTTCCTGAGAATTCCTGAGGTCCCTCTTCCTGTGTCTGAATAGGCCGCTCTCTATAAAACACTGGTTGGGCTGTGAAGGCCAAATAAAGCCGTGTGACCTTAAACAAGAAAGAAAACATTACATAAGAAAGAGGACATATTCCAAAGACTTCCTCCGGATGATGAAACATGAGGCGAGAACCAGTTAGATGGTCACTTCATATCAGAGGTTCTGCTTGATGGCTGCTGAGTGTGTGTGTGTGTGTGTGTGTGTGTGCGTGTGTGTGTGTGTGTGTGGTGTGTGTTTGACTTGCAGGTTAAACTGACTTCCTTCTACTTTATAGGGGTGGTCTGTTATAATCTGGATGTGTAACATTCCTTTCTCTCCAAAACACCACCTTATGAAGGAGCCGGAACACACACACACACACACACAAAATCTTCCTGTCACACACATACACTGTCGTCACCCCCCTACCACCGCCTCACCCCCCAGCCCACCTGTGCTGCTGTTAACCCCGAGGCGCTCTTCCTCCGTCTGTGCAACCCCCCCTCCCCTTCCCCTTCTATTCGTTTGTTTCCTGGGTGTTTACCTGAGTGCACCTGGGAACGGAGATTGGAACAGAGAGTGTGTGAGAAACCAAGAAAAAGAGAAGAAGGAGAAGAAGAAGAAGAAGAAGAGTTCGCCTGGCCTTCCAGCATCACATAAAGAACACGTTTCCGCTGTGAAAGCCCCGCAGGCGCTGCTGTGTCTGCTCCAACAGGTGAGATCAGAGACCAACCTGCCTGTTTACCTGCCGGTCTGTCAGCACCCACCTGGGACGGCACACACACACGCACAAACACCTGCATTTGACTTCCTCCACACCTACATTGTCATCTCCACCCCACCGGGGCCACATACATATCATCAACACAGGAAGCCTCGGCACAGGCAGGTGGAAAGAGAAACCATTTATTATCACCTACTAGCGCGGCAGGCTGGATTCACTGAGGAACCAGTCCTGGGTCAGAAACTGTGTATGCAAATAATTATTTGTGCTGTGGTTTGGCCTGCTGCGCTACAAAAGGGTTGGGTTTACCACAGAGGACAATGCAAGAGCACTTGCCAGGAAACGGTTGAAGCTAATATTTGAAATTTTTAGTTTTAGTTTGTTTTTTATAAATTTTCCAAGCAGTGTGTGTTGGAAGCTGCTGTTACATGTTTGTGCTCTGCTTCATTTGTAACATTATTGTTCAATGTCAAGAATAAGGTCGTCACACCCAGCATACACACACTTAAGCTGCTGTTATGGCAAAGTGTTTCTGTTGTGCTGGTGATTTCTTACACATGCAAACTTTCGGAGATCCAAATATGACAGTGTAATAAGAATGTCCAAAAGAAGAAAAGAGTTTTATTGATCTAAATTAGCAAGAGTTCTTTTTTAATTAAAGAGAGAAGGTGGGATAGAAAAAGAAAGAATGGGAAAGGGTAACAGAGGGGTCATTTTATCCTATAAAAGTGTGTCAGTGGCCCTCAGGCTGCAAGGGACTTTGTTCCAGTTAGGACACATGTTATCTATGTGGAGTGGGCTGTCACTGTGAAAACAGAAGTTGCATTGCACACATAACACAGGACAAAAGGATCATCAGGTGCAACATCCAAAAGACATAATACGACTAGACCCATCCCATCTTCTTATCTGCTGCGGTTACACAAATGTCAGAACTCGTACTGCTAAGTCACCGTATCAGCATACATTGATGTGACCTGAGATACCATTTAAAGGGCAGAGATGCCACTTTTCCAACATGAATGCGCATTTAGGTAACATATGTTAGACTAATGCTCCAAGGCCGTGGGGAAAACCGCATGCCAGTTTCCTGCAATGAATGATGTTTCCCCTCAGCTTGTCTCTGAATCTGCTGGAGATTTTCAAGAAGCTCGCTGTAATTTTTGAACTCTCTCGTACTTATGTACTTCGAGTTAGCCGAAGTAAATCCCCCGCAGTTTGCTGCTTAGATGACATATTGCAAAAGTCATTTTCACATCTGGTGTAGCGCTCAGGCGAACCCCCTCGCACCCCCGACAACCCCCAGACACACACTCCGATACATACTGTAGTCTCTTTCTTTCACCCCATTGCTCCACTCTCTCTTTTTATAGTTCACAGAATATTATCTATAAATACAGTTTTTTAATAAGATCTGAGTTTTGGATACACAAGGGAAAAATTGTTGGCAGGATTAGTCAGTCAAATAATTATCTGAACCAATATTCAGAGCTTTGATTCGCAGCAGACACAGCAGTTGTCATTTTATCTCGTGTAGTGTTTTATTGAGGAAAACAATTTGCTCGGTACCCGCTAGACTTTTTGGGATCTCAAAGCCCCAAAGAAAAGTTAGATGTCATATTTTTTTTTTGCTTTTCTTTTGCTAAGTTTGACAATCCATGCAACGTCCTCTACGACTCCCCATGACACAGATTTGTGTTTCTGTTCCCTCCTGACCACTCGACTCTATGATTGATCTCTCGTCAGTCACTTTTACAGCATCATATATAAGGTTTTCTTATTTATAATGGCTCAGTCAAAAATAGAAAATTAGCATGTGGGGAAAAGATTCACTTCATAAACCTGCAGATAGACGAAAAGTTTCCATCTAAACGTAATGCAGATTTAACAGAAATCGCAAATTCCAGAAAATGCACATTAATTAGCATTACCACTCACTACTGTCACACAGATATAGGAGTTGGCTGCATTGAGCTAAACAGATGCTAATTTCTTGTTGGGTGGCATGAAACCATTGCAAAAAAAAGCAGGCACAGCACAAAGACGTAACCAAAGAGCACGAGTCAAATCTAAAATAAATAAAAAACAATGTAGAAAATGTGATGGAAATGTGGCATTTATGTATGTTCAATGACTTAAGATTACTTTAAGGAAGGTCCACACAGAATTAATGCTTTTGTAAACAGACATTTAAGCCACATTCTTCACCTAAATCTAAATCTAACTCTCATTCCCATTGCACATTGACACAGTTTGCTTTCATATCCACCATTGGCAAGTTAGGAGGTATTCATATGTTCACACATGAGACAGTGTACAGGTCTGCAGGAATGCACGCTCATAGTGTATATGGGGCAGAAATGGCAAGTGCATTGCTGTTCGGAAATGGAACCCCTGACATTTAGACTGCAAAATTACGTCGCCTCCCATCACGCACACACGCACACACGCACACGCACACACACACACACACACACACACACACACACACACACACACACACACACACACACACACACACACACACACACACGCCGTACAAACACACAAAGTATCTCCTCCTCTGCCCCCTCCTTTCCCCTCCTTCTCTCTTTCCTCTGAGGAATTCAAAAGTAAAATGAACCTAAGTGTGACAGGACGGCTTCAGCTGCAGGAAAAACACACATTTCAACACTTGGGAAGCGGTGAGGAGAGGAGCTGGTGGGACACTCGGAGGAGGAGAACAGGGAGCAAAGGAGGAGTGGTTGTTCAGGATTCTGGGAAGCTCGTCTGTCCATCTGCCTAAAATGGTCAGCGAGAGCCTCAGTGTGCTCGAGCTACAACTGGAGATATTAAATTAAAAACATCTTAAAGTTTTTTGTGAATAATTTCGACTTTGACAGCTATTGTCAAACATCCAAATAGTTTTCACTTCCAGTATGTTAAAAAACCAAAGCAGTGGTGCTGGCGCATTTTTTTATGGGACTAAATATTTCCTAGTTCACGACTTGAGTGTTCCTTTGAGCCTAAGGAGGCAAAAGAGGGAAAAAAAACACAGAAAGAAGAAGAGAAAAGAGAGATTAGCCACGATTTTTAGTGCCGCAGTTGCCTGCCTACCAGCAAGTCAACCAGGCAGTCAGCCTGTCCACCATGAAGCCAGTCACCCAGCCAGCAAACAAGCCAACCGGTCCATTTCATTCAGTGGGGCCACTGGCACGGGACCAAGTAATGCCACTAAACAAAGAGCTACTGTCTTGCATCACTTCCCCTCAGAGAGGCCAACCAGGCTGCAGCCTCTTATCACCAGGCACTGCCAGTCTGAAGCACACCAAGGCCTCCGCCACACCGGCCTCTTTACTGCTCTCTGTTACAGCCTTTTCCCATTATACCACCATTATACTGACCCTGTACCCAGGGGGAGGGTTTTATTTCAGCTTTCAAGAGTGTCAACGAAATGGGCAGCCCATAAAAAGAAGAACAAATTAAACCCACCAAACGGCATTTTTAATTGAATTTCATGTGACCTCCAAAACAAAAAGGAGAGCAGTTGTTTCCTCTGTTTTTTCTTTCTTTCTTAGAAGCGCATTTGTGTGCACTCGTAAGAAAATGAAAAGCAATGTTACATAATGTTCGTACATGTGTATTAAAAGTTTAGACAAACAACTTAGGAATGCACCAGCCAGTTCTCCACTTCATGTCAGCGGACTCTGGCTTTAAGACTGCTGTTTAGGTTGTTGGATTTACTACTCAGGAAGAAAAGTTGGAGAACAGTTTTCGAACATTTGAAGCCTAAAATGTGGCCCTCTTCATATTATCCTCCTCTCTTCTACTCTGTTCTACTGTGATTCTATTATTTTCTTATTGCAAAAGTTAAGGAGTGAAAGTCTGGAATCTTAATGGGCAGCTTTGCTCCTCTGTCTTGATAAGTATTCTGCCGGTGTAGTTTGATACTTCCTTCCATTCCACAACCTCCGTGTGTGTGTGTGTGTGTGTGTGTGTGTGTGTGTGTGTGTGTGTGTGTGTGTGTGTGTGTGTGTGTGTGTGTGTGTGTGTGTGTGTGTGTGTGTCATGGGTGCGTGTCTGTTTTCAACAGGCCCTGTGGCTGCCTAAGGGGGGTGGACATGTGTAAAGGAACAGTTGCATTCCTTTCAGATCCTCCTCTCAAAGGGAAAACACACACACACACACACATTCAAATCTATACAAACTAAGCTTACAAGAACACACAAACCCACTCCATCTCTCCCCTCTTTCGCTCTCTTTTCCCTCTCTTTCTGAACAACAGCGGAGCAAGACGGTCCCCCGAGGCGTCGGAGGGGCCAAAACTGAACCGACCAAACTTGGCTTCCGACCCCGGAGCAGTGACACGCCCACTTGGCGGCGGCCTACAGTGCATTCCTGGTGAGAGCATTGTCAAAGCCAAGCACTTCCTCTGGAGCAGGGCCAGCCCCACCACAATAACATTTCATACATTTATCTATTGGCTTGTGTCTCTTGCACTCAATACCGAGACAAACAGACAACATACACACATACTTACATGCGCAAAAAGGAAAGTGTGGGGACATGCATGTATGTTCATGGAACACTATTGCGAAACTCTGTTTTGATTCCCGTCTCTGCTCTCCTATCTCTGCCTCTCCTCCTCTCTGCCCAAGTCCTATCTATGTTCTCTCTCTGATCTTGTTTTCGTAAAGCTGTTGCACTGACTTTATCCTCGTACGATGTTCACCAGGTTGCAAATAACATCATCTTCATACTGACCTCCACTTGTTATGGGACACAGCTGATATCCTACCCTCCCAAGTCCCATGAGTCCCACGGACTCTCAAAGCTTTTACTACATCCAAAAAGTGTGCATTGATTATTGCTTTTTTAGTTTTCAAGTAAAAATCAATCTTAGTGACTCTTTCCAGGAAAATGTTTGATCATGGGCTTATAGCTTTTAGCAGATATGCATGCAGAAATGTGACAGGAGAAGCCATATGGACCTCTTAAGCTATTTTCACTACTGATTATTCTGAGGATTATTTCCTTGATTCAGTCCAAAAGCAACTAATCACATCTGAGAACCTTTAACCGGCAAATATTTGGAATATTTGCATGGAGTAAATTTTCTATTGATCGAGCTATCCATCAATTAACTGACTGTTGCACCCAAATCGACCTGATTTAGATGGAATCAAATCAAATACCTAAAGAAAAAGTGGCTATAGATGAGCTTACTGAGGACGAATACTAAAAATTAATGAATAAACGTATCCCTACAATCTGCAAAATAAAGCACAACACTCAAGAGTGCATGTAAATTAGCTGCCTTTCCTAGCGAACCCAAACCAACCAAAGCCACCACCACTACAGCTTTCCTACAGTTCTCACCGAGGTCCCTAAAGGTTAAATGTGCTTCACTCATGTGTCTGCTTGTCTGTCTGTGTTCCAGTTTCTGTTCTGTCAGGACAAACACAAAAGGAGCCAAACACACGCAGAGAAAGACACTTATGTAACAGGTATGACTTCACAGGAAGTCAGCACCATTGTGTTTGTGTGTTTGTTCACAGAGTTTGTGTACATCATGCATATGTGTGAGTGTGTACCGTTCGTGGCATTACAGTATGTGCTTTCTCATAATGTGACTGTGTTGTTGGTGCGCGTACATGTTTGTGTGTGAGTGTGTATGTGGGCAGATTGCTCAATGCTGAACCGTGCGTGTGTGTGTGTGTGTGTGTGTGTGTGTGTGTGTGTGTGTGTGTGTGTGTGTGTGTGTTTGTCAGCTTTGTGCTCGACAATGAGGCTTTGTTGTTGGAATCAGGAGGAGAGGACACACGAGGACGAATCAATGTCCACTTTGACTCTTGGATTTCGGGACTGTGTGAACTAAAACACTGACTGGACAACAGAGAGTCATACACTTTCTATCTTTATGGTGGGACATTTTGTTGCTGGCCCATAATTAAATCATTTTTGTTGAGTTTGTGGGTTAAAATGTTGTGCTAATGCGCTATCTTTGTATCTTTACTCTCATTGAAGTTGAGTTCAGTTTCAATCATGCATTCAGCAATAAACACAGTTTGATATTTCATATGGGAGATTCTGGCAGACTTTCAAAATGCACATGTTCAACCTTTTAAACACATGCTGGCAGTTCACATGATCAAGTTTCTCTTCCTGCAAATGAGCTCTGAACATTATCCCGCAGATCTGCATGCACACATGTCTGGCTGGACTCTGCTTCATCACACTGTAAACAAGCGTGAATGCACTCAGTGATGCACAACAACCAATTATTAAATGAAATATGTTCTCACCCGCGCACATGATGGGAAACTTGCAGAGTTTAGTTGTGAAGGCTGGAAGTGTTGTGATAAACTTAAATCAGCTTTGTGTTACAAATCCAACAGTGGTCTTGCCAGTGGCTGAAATAATGATGTTATACACATCTGTTACTGCAGTGAATCTGCCAACTCAGTGTCTGGCAGAGGAGAGGAGAGGAGAGGAGAGGAGAGGAGAGGAAAGGAAAGGAGCTATTTATGCCAAAAACAGACTTGAACACAGCATACCAGTGCTTCTAAAACAACATATCCTTCAAAGAGAATGTGAAAATGTGGAAACTGGTGGATATTTACAAGCTGATTTAACTTGGTGTACATATGGTGAATGTGGATGGATGGTACTTATGCTATGGGCCTAAGTGGTGCGAGAGAAGAGGAAGCAAAAAGCTTAACTAATGGGGCACCGAGAGACTCCGAAAGAGAGAGGAGGAAGGAGAGAAAGAACATGCAAAAGATGGTAAAAAAAATAATAATTTCCCTCCATTAATTATTAAAAGTTGGAAGGAATGCATAGCAGATAAAAATCCAAGACCACAGCGGACTTAATTAATTACACAAATCTTGTTGTTCCGTTCCTTAGTTGGTGTAATGTTGCTGCTGTGATATATTCCAAATGAAACTGTCTTCGTGGCCTGAAGTGGAAAACTATAAACAGCAGCACAGACAAATGTGACAAAATACAACAGACTAATTCAAAAAGCATCCTGGGCGCCGCTGTGACAATAAACATTACACCCAGGACATCATCGCCCAGCTTTAAGTCACGCTATGTTTTCCTTTTGTTGCTGATCACGCTTTGTCCTGTCACGAAAACAAAATGAAAAAGGAAACACAATCACGCGCAGACTAGTGAGATGTATAATTTGATCCTGCACTTTCCTCAGTTAACATTTCCCGAGCAGCTGCCGCACCTCAACTGCAGAAAGGAGAGAGGGGGTGGAAGCAGGATTGGAAGCAAGCTTGTAACTAAATCTAATAAAAAAAAATCACACCTACAAATGAGATCTCCACGAGAAGAAAAAAAAAAGGTTTTCAACAAACCTTTAAAGCCCTCTGCTAAAAATACAACACTTCTTTCGGCGCGGGGAGATAAATAGCTAACCCGTCTAACTCTTCTCCCACTTCACCCCATGGGGTGCAACATGTGCGAGTCAAGTGGGGAAATGGGGTCGAGCGTCTACCTTCGCAACACCTCGGTAAGACTAAAAAAAGAGTCGGTGAAAAGAGAAACACACGAGATAAAGAGGATCGAAAACTGCAATGAATTAGCAGCTCGCAATGAAAACAAAGATCTGAGTTTTCTCACTTTTGTGGCTAAATTTCTGCTTGTGGAAGTGAGAATTCTGAAACGTGTCTCAGCCCTCAGGGTGGGTGAAGGTGGACTCACTTCAGAGTTAGTGAGGTCAAGTAAGAGTCTGTTCTTCCGAAGCCCTGGTGAGCACAAAGGTTGGAGGTTGGAGCCTGAGACCAACTCAACTGGCAAATTTTCACATTGAAATGAATCTCCATCTGGATGTGCAAATGGCTACACCTGTACACCCATCACCATGCATCTAAAGGTAATCCACCGCACGAGGGAGTGAAAAGTACTATCGCAAAACTCTCATTTGTCTCTATATATATGTGCAGGAGAAAGCGCAAAGCAACAGAGGGTGTATGACAATGTCCCTCGTCAGACCCTTTGCGGCACACAAGGGCTGCTTAATGCAGTCACTGGCAGCTGTTGTGGAAGAGCACTCCATCGCTCCTCTTCCCTTTTTTCCACTACCTCCTGCATCCCTCGTTCCTGCCATCATTATCGCTGCCACCAGATAGCAATGATGCAGGGAAAATTGTGGAGTGGTCCCAGCGTCCCACATCCGCTACCGGAGAGAGAGAGAGAGAGAGCAAGACAGACAGTGAAGGAGGACGCTGAGGAGGGAAAATCAACATACAGAGAGGCGAGGGACTGACTGTTAGTGCCGAGAGTGAGGACCAGTGAGGAGAAGGAGATGGAGGGAGAAGGAGGGATAAATGGAAAGGAGAAAGAGAAAGAGAGAGAGGTGGAAATCGTAGTTGTTATGGGACTGATGTGTAATAAACTGCATGAAGGAGCCTTCAGGGAAACATTATTTTCTAGCTCAACACACACCATCTCCAAGAAGAGCAGACACACAAATTAGGCATGAGACGCACACACACACACACACACACACACACACACACACGTACAACCCTGAACTCTGTGTGACTCATAACCTTATTCATATTTATGAGTGTTCAAACACCAGCAGACTGCACTGACAAACAAAAGTTCGGTGGAGCCTTCTACTGTGTCAGTCTGGTTGATTAATGATTTCGGTGTTGCACAAAGTTGCATTCGGGGGCGCAGGTAGGTGACGCGCAGCAATGCATTCTGGCCTTTCTGAGGCATAAGTCTGGTGATGTTAGCCTCTGACGTTATGTAGTGGATACGGAGCTGCTGTGAAGCCTCACATATGGCTTGGTTTTTTTATGATTTGAAGTTTCAGCGATAAGGTGATAGACTTTACTGGGGCTGGATGACAGCTGGGCAAATGTATGTTGCATTTCAGTCGATATTAATAATTATTGATGATTTTTAGTTACTTATATGTATTAAAACCTAGGAGAGAAAAAAGGTGTGTTTTGAATTTACCCATCTAACTTTAATGCAAGCACTTTAGCCTATTTATTGCACCCAATAATGTGCAATACCAAGGTGTCTATACAATAACTGCATTACTTTTTAGACACTGTATACTTGCATTTTTATTTTCTTAGAACAATGCACATTTTAAATTTTATGCTTATACTTTTTCTACTTATGTTTATATTTTTAGACATATTTTTCTACCTTTTGTACTGCTTATATTTCTTAGACTTTGAATGGGAGCAACTGTAACATAAGCAATTTTGCCTCAGGTATAGTAAAGTATTTCTGATTCTGATATTTATTAAAGGTACGCAGGTAATGATTTTATTGTTAACACATCAATGAAAAACACACAGAAGAAAGAAGACAGAAAGTAAAACCCAAACGCACACGAGGCAACCAGGGCGAAGGCGCCACGCCTCGCTGGAGATAAAGTTTCTAATGGCTGACCAACACCGAGTATCACCGACTGCAGACTTTGCACCGGCATCCACACAAACCCCGTACATCAAGTCCGTCAGCCTTTAGAGCAATCTGGATGAAAAGTGTCACTTAGATGGAAGTGGTGGGAGACGCAGGTTTGTGTCTGTTTTTTGACCGCAAAGCCCATCTTGCAAGGGCAACCAGCAGCCACAGCCTCCCCCAGGGGAGGTCTGCAGGCGCCGGTGCAGACAGGGGTGACGAGGAGCTCAGGCAGCTGCGGACTAGTGCGCCTCAGGAGACTTGCACAGAAGCCATGGGGAGAAGGGGCTGCATTATCAAGGGATATGATGGGCTGTTTATGAAGCACGGAGGGAGAACGCTTGAGGTTAGTTCATGAAGCAAACTTGGTGTTTTTGCAATGGTCTCCCATAATGGTTTGCAGCTAATGCCTGTATCAGAAATTCCATGAAACTATTTTCTTACTGCTACTGATGAAGAGTCAACCATGGGTGAATACCGCTATCTTTTCATCAACAAGCCCTAAGCTGTACCACGACAATCTGTCCTTATCATCTAAATGCTACTCCAGCAGCTTTTGCCTTCATCATAGCATCAATTGAAGATTAAATATAAAATACAGACTGACCAAAGACCCCACATTAAGTGATTCAATGATTTCTTTTATCAGCACTCATAAGGTCAAGGTGGAGCGATATTAATTTCCTTAGAGACTGGAGAACACTATTCTGTATTTAGAAATCACAGAAACTTTCAACTGTGACGACCCTGTGTAGATTTTTAGAGTTTAAAATAATTAAACTTTTGCACCTTATTAACATCATTTAAGGCAACATTTTGTGAAACATGTTTATTCATTTTCGTGCCAAGATTTGAATGAGACAAATGGTACCTCTGTCATGCCTGTATTGTGAATATAAAATGTGTTAACATTGCACAATTCTTTGTTTAACCCATACAAAAAGTGTAAAAACCATCTGGTGCATAAGAATATTTCCAAAAACATTCACCTTGAAGATAAATTAATATCCCTCTTTCTGTGACAGTATTTTGTGAATGTTTGTGTGGTAACATTTACTTTTTATGCTACATTTTGTTGTTTTATTTTTTTAATTCTCTGTTTGGG
>OMNN01089751.1:0-13302 GCA_900302755.1 Chromis chromis
CTCTTCTGAGAAGGCTTTCCACAAGGTTTAGGAGTGTGTTTATGGGACGTTTTGACCATTCTTCCAGAAGCACATTTGTGAGGTCAGGCACTGATGTTGGACCAGAAGGCCTGGCTCTCAGTCTCTGCTCCAATTCATCCCAAAGGTGTTCTATCGGGTTGAGGTCAGGACTCTGTGCAGGCCAGTCAAGTTCCTCCACACCAAACTGGCTCATCCATGTCTTTATTGACCTTGCTTTGTGCACTGGTGTGCAGTCATGTTGGAACAGGAAGGGGCCATCCCCAAACTGTTCCCACAAAGTTGGGAGCATGAAATTGTCCAAAATGTCTTGGTATGCTGAAGCATTAAGAGTTCCTTTCACTGGAACTAAGGGGCCAAGCCCAACCCCTGAAAAACAAGCCCACACCATAATCCCCCCTCCACCAAACTTTACACTTGGCACAATGCAGTCAGGCAAGTACCGTTCTCCTGGCAACCGCCAAACCCAGACTGGTCCATCAGATTGCCAGACAGAGAAGCGTGATTGGTCACTCCAGAGAACACGTCTCCACTGCTCTAGAGTCCAGTGGTGGTGTGCTTTACACCACTGCATCCGATGCTTTGCATTGCACTTGGTGATGTAAGGCTTGGATGCAGCTGCTCGGCCATGGAAACCCATTCCATGAAGCTCTCTACCACTGTTCTTTAGCTAATCTGAAGACCACACCAAGTCTGGAGGTCTGTAGCTATTGACTCTGCAGAAAGTTGATGATTTCTGAACACCGTTTGCTTCAGCATCTGCTGACCTCGCTCTGTGATTTTACGTGGCCTACCACTTTGTGGATGAGTTGCTGTTGTTGCTTCCACTTTGTTATAATACCACGAACAGTTGACCATGGATTATTTAGTATTGAGGAAATTTCATGAATGGACCTATTGCACAGGTGGTAAATTATCACGGTACCACGCTTGAATTCACTGAGCTCCTGAGAGTGACCCATTCTTTCACAGAAATTTGTAGAAGCAGTCTGCATGCCTAGGGGCTGGATTTTATACACTTGTGGCAATGGAAGTGATTGGAACACCTGAATTCAATTATTTGGAGGGGTGTCCCAATACTTTTGGCAATATAGTTTATTTTGCTTTGTATTTCCAAACTTGTAGACCTGAGTAACGCTGACTCAAGTAACATCACTTGGGGCAATTTATCCAGACTTCCAGCTGCCTGGAATACAAACTCCTCAAAATCAGTGATTCTGACGGTTGGATTTACATTGAATATTTCAAATAAACATAAACAATAAAGGATGAAGCTACAGCCACAGGGACAGGTAGCTGAGCTTAACATAACAATTGGGAAACATGCAAATCTGTCTCTGTGCTAAGGCTAAAAGAATTCAGCCTACAAGCACCTTGTTCAAATTACTACCAGCTTTCTCTTAGGTCAAGAAGAGGTGCAGCCCCTGCTGCTGGCTTGCTTACTGTCATCACACAGCCTTTTGTTTTCTTTATGCTTATTTTTATGTTCTTGTGTTTCTGTCTGAACAATAAAATTACAATATGTTGCTTTATTGTTGACTTTCTGTCGGACAGAGTTAGGCCATTTGTTTCACCTGCTTCCAGGCTTTATACTAAGCTAAGCTAACTGCTTGTCCATTTGCTATGGCACATTTGAAGGACAGACACGAGAGCGGTTTCATCTAACTCTCAGTAAGAAAGTCAAAAAGCTCCCCAAATGTCAATCAAATTTTTTTCATAAGGACTAAAAATACTTTTTAAAAAAACTAAACACACTCTTTCAGGCACATCCAGCTCCAGATGCTTTAATCTTGCATTTATTTGGTGAAACATCTAAGATATTCACATCCCAGTGTGTGACATGGTTACTCTTTGATGGTTTTGACTCCTCCTATATAACTTGAATTTATTCTCTCTTCTGAAGCCACCCCTGGGTGCAGTGTCATCCTCAATAAACTGCTCCTGTCAGAAGCACTTTGCTGAGTCGCTGTAGAGGTGCTGCTCTCTGAACCCCTCCCTGGGAGAAGGCGACCTGCTTCAGAATAATTGGCCTCACAATAGAGGAGCAAACTCTGAGGAGAGCTGCAGGGCTCCTACTCTTAATTTGTTGTGATGATGTTGCGAGCCTCCCTACATCCTCTGCACTGCCTCGGGTCCGGTACAGCCATCGTTAGCGAGGATCAGTGGCTGGCCTGTTGCTATACTTATCCAGATACTCATGTTAAATAACACAAGAAATGTCTCCACTTGTAAAGAAAACACAACTTCTGAAGTGTTTCATTGGATCAAAAGAGCTTTTTTCAGAGGATGAGAGAAGAAGTGCACACAGACTGACACGTTTCTCTGTGTGATCGGTGAATGATGACACTGGTCTGATTCAGCAACAACAGCAGGGTGTCAAACATCAGTGTCTTGATGGAGTCAAAAACACCTTCAGGAACTCCTAAAAGCAGACGTGTCTTTGCTTGATCATGATGGATTCTGGGTAAATCTGTTCAGGAAGGTTTTACAAGTGCAGGGTAATGTTTTCTCTATAGAAACAGATACACATACATCTGAAAATCATACTGTCATCTGTGAATAAAAAGGCTCTGACACTATTAGATGTAGGAAATCATTTTTCACGAGAAGCTTCTCCCTCTTTTGTCTTTTCAGTTTGTGCCATTAGTTCTTTTATTCCTTACATTTTCTTGTGTGTGTTGTGACTGAAATATTTTCACTACTAACAAGAAAAGAGCTGCACATTAATAAGAAAAGCTTTAAACTGATTGTTTTTGTATCCCACAAATACTAGGAGCAACATCAACATGTGGATTAGGTTAATAGCTGTAAATGCAGGGAATCTTCATGGTGTGGACAGCCTCAGCATACAGCCTGTAAAGCTAACAGCATGTGTCCTTTGCATCTTAAGAATGTAGGCTACAGTTCATCAAAGCAGAAATGTTTTAATTAATACACTGTGTGTCCATGTAAAATAAAAAATAAACAAAGCATAAGCACATGGATTAAATATTGAACATATGTTAATGCCACATGTTCCATATAGCAGCTGAGACTCTCCTTTTGTCCATATTCAGCTCTGGGTGCTGTGATTAAGTAGCATGGTGGTGTACGTTTCCTACAGTATGTTAAAGAGGACTTTGTTCCACAGCCTGGTGATGGAAAAAAAAAAAACATTATTAATTTCTTTGCGTTGGATTCAAGCCGCAGCATGACATCAGGCTGTTTTTCTTTGAGCTTCAATTGCAATTCGACTTCAAAGAACATGTTTCTGATTTTCCCATCTAAAATTTTAAGCTATCTTGAATTGTGAGACTTCTTTAAAAAAACACTGTTTGTCTCTGTCTTCTGTTTTCAGTCAAGAAAGCAAGTTAAAAGCCATGGCGTTGGATGGTGACTGGGTTTCCTCTCACAGCCTGAAGATATGATACTCAGCTGGACTGGAGATGTAAGTGACATTTAATGTCAAGGGGTTTCCCCAAAAAAATTAAAGTAGTTACTATGAGGAGTGGGCTGCATGGTTGCCTCACAGCTAGCAGATCCCTGGTTCGCGTCCCGACCTGGGCCTGGGGTCTTTCTGTGTGGAGTTTGCATGTTCTCCCTATGCCTGTGTGGGTTCTCACCTGGAGTTCACAGTCCAAAGACATGCTGAGGTTAATTGGTGATTCTAAATTGTCCGTAGGTGTGAATGTGAGTGTGCTTGGTTGTCTGTTGCCCTGTGATGGACTGGTTACCTGTACAGGATGTCCCCTGCCTTCACCCTGAGTCGGCTGGGATAGACTCCAGCGCCAAAGCGACCCTACAGAGGATAAAGTGGTGTATAGATAATGAATGGATGGACTATGAGGAGTCACTCTCATCTAAAATGCTCGTAGCTGATCTGAATGTTCTCACCTGAAAGAAGAGCAAAAAACCTCCAGTCTGATGGCCTGGTAGCAGAAAGTGCAAAAGTATCTGCATATCTTTGTAAAACATTTGGTTGAAGCAGTTTAGTGACAATAGCCCAATGCACTTGTCACACTACATTATTTTTGTGCATGACAGTTCAAAATGTTTACAACCTTAACAACCGTCCCTGCAGCGTGTGTCTTTGAATGTTTGTTTCTGAAAGTCACAGAAGTTGTAACTTCTCTTTAGTACATGCTGTGATAACACTTGGATTGGTTGGACGGGATCTAGACCTGCGATCCATAACAGTAAGAGATCTGTAATCTAACTGAAACGTTTATTTACCTCCTCTGCCCTACAGAGACGTGCTGTATTGCTGAATGGGTGAACAGCTCCTTGTAACCCCACATACCTGGTGAAGCCCCCCTCCAATCGCATTGTGCAGGACAGGGTCCCCCCAGCAGAGTTGCAGGGATGTACCAGGAGGTGGCCTTTCTGGCAGGCAGCACTGAACACCAGTTCCCCACCTTCCACTTCAAACATGTGGAGAACCCACAAGAGGTCACATCCAAGAAGGGTTTGTTCTACAAGCGGGCCCAGCTCCTGCTCCAGCCTCAGTCCCGCCAGCAGGATGGAGCTGAGATCGGCCTGGCGGACGGGGCAGCCATTATCAATGTGGGAGGCATCAAGTACCACATCCCCTGGTCCACGCTGGATGACTTCCCCTTGACCCGACTGGGCAAGCTGCGCAGCTGCAGCAACGAAGCCGAGATCATGGACGTGTGCGATGACTATGATGGCAGCCGTAATGAGTATTTTTTTGACCGAAGCCCATCTGCTTTTCGTATCATCGTGACTTTCTTGGCTGCAGGGAAGCTGAGGCTGCTGAGGGAGATGTGCGCCTTGTCCTTCCAGGAGGAGCTGCTGTACTGGGGGGTGGAGGAGACCAACCTGGACTGGTGCTGCCTCAGGAAGCTGAGGCTCAGGCAGGAGGAGTACAAGGAGCAGCAGAGGCTGGAGGAGGAGGAGGCCGAGCTCACCTCACCACAGTCCTGCGAGGAGAGCCAGCCGCCTCCAGAAGTACCAGAAGAAACCTTTACGGGGGGCTGCATGCGGAGGCTGAGGGACATGGTGGAGAACCCCCACTCTGGCCTGCCGGGGAAGATCTTCGCCTGTCTGTCAGTGATATTTGTAGCCATCACTGCTGTGACGCTGTGTGTCAGCACCATGCCTGACCTCAGGGAGGAGGAGGAGAGGGTGAGTTCTCTACAGTTTCTTATCCACAGGTTTAAATTACCCAGAAAGTCCAAACTCATTTCTGACGCCCCAAATTTAGTCTCTGGAATGAAGCCTTTTGAAATATTGGATTTTTCATTCAGCGAAAGCAGCAGCATCGGGCAGCAAAATAATTTAAAAACCACGATTAAACGAAAAGGTGGCATCTCTGAATTGTAAATGATAAAAACAGGATTCATTTTCCAGTTTCAGAAAAGCAATAAAGCAGAAAGTAGCTATGAATTATGGGCCCCACTGAGTGTTACTTTCTGTGTGAGAAATCCAACATTGCATCCCAGTGGTGTCTAACTGCAGAACGAAACTTTCAAAAACATTATATGCTAAACAGATTTTCATGAGGACTTTACACTATGTAAGCATGAAGGTACGGGAACCCAGTCACAGGCTTCCTTTTTATTTATTTATTTTATTTCAGTATAGCCTCAAGGCTGTGCGTTGCCGTACAGCAGCTGCAGTAGAATTCAGATTATGTTGATGCAGCAGCCCACATACTGAGTCTTTCTTCGCTTTATTGTAAATCATCGTGACATAGACAGAGGCGAAGGCTCAGGGACAACAAGGCTTCCTCTCCCTTCACTTGAATAGCACATTATTGTCCCCTCACTGTTTCTACATACACTCCCTCATAGCAACATGAGATCCTTATTCCCCCATATGTGCAATAATTGACAGCATCCACAACAAGAAGATGATAAGAAGGCTACGTTTTCACACATCTTTAAATGAATAAATGGATCTGGGCTTCAGTCCTGTATTCGCAAAATCCCACAGATATTCTCCCCATGCAGATGATTTTACTTGACCTGCTTCCAAAAATGAATATGAAATAAGCTCAAATGAATATGAAATAAGCTCATTATTGTTATATAAGACCGTGATTATGCAAATTGTGGCCATGAAGTCCTAATCCGTACAGTTAAAGCTTGTTTACGCAAACCTTATCTAGACCGGCTGACCAGTGAACGCTGTGTGTAAATGGAAATGCTTTTATTCATATTGTGTGTCATGCTCATTTTGATGCCTCATTTAAAGAGATGGATTTTAACTGTACACTGAGCGTGGTGTCTTGGCACTTTGGTGGAATAATCGAGATAGTGAGAATATGTAAACCAGAAAAACAGGACAAAATATGTTAATTCTGGAGGGGAAATTCTGAATAGTGGTTCGGGAAATATGCACATTTGCTTTCTTCCTGAGAGGTAAAAGTGCAGTGTTTTATTTGTGTTAACTGATCATTGGGCATGGTTAGCCTAGCTTAGCATCAAGACTGGTTGAAACTAGCCTGGTTTGGTTTTGTAAAAAATGGGGTCTAAAATTGACTAATTGGTGTTTTGTATCTTGTAAAAGTAGCTCTGAGAGTTTCCATGTGCTAATTTGTTCTCCATGCAATCATTCTGTTTAATTACATGTCATCAGTATTCAATTATATTCTCTTTATGCAGGCTTTACTCAGTGAATAATTAATAATTGCTTGCACGTTCCTGTGCTCAGTGACATTTCTAGGCAGGTGGCTAATATTTGGCCACAAAGTTGGTAGACTGTTTTGAATAGAAGTTACTAAACTGGTTATAAAATCACCAAATCTTGCGAGAATGTGGCATTAGGGGTTGATGTGTCTTTTCTCAGGGCCAATTCTGAATATTAGTAATCACTGACAGCAATACCCGATATCTGAAACTGATACATTTGCAATAAAAATGAAAATCTCTGTGTCACAATTATGATACAAGACAAACTGTGCCTTTGTTCATTTATGGTTTACATGTTTGATTATTAAAGATTGTTTCTACATGTAGTCTTTATGCTAATACACTAACCACGTCGTACCGCCACTCTCTACTTAATGCACAGCAATGAGATTGGTAGTGCTCTTTTGATGTCTCTCTCTTTAAAGAAAGAAAGCACAAAAGCATATTTACCATATTATGGAGTGTACCCCAAAGACTGTATGTGATCATAGCAAATACTGTACTGGAAACTTAAAGTAAATCATAGCTGTATTGTGCCAAAGCTTCAGCCTGCTAGGTAGAAATTTCTAGACAATATGATGATACTCATACGTTACCGTCTCTGGCCTCTAATTAGGTCTGAAAGTGAAATCAGAGCACATCCACTTGTTGCTGTCTTTAGCTTTCATCTTGCAGGAAGAAAAATATCTCTACCTCGGGCTTTTGTTCCCACTAACTACACATGTTGTCACAGTCCATGACAAGTGGAGCAAAAAAGCATATTAAAGCTGACGACGTCTTCCTCCGGAGCCTTTTCATGTCCGCCTTTGCCGGGGAGACTTAAGAAAAGCCTTGGAGATCAGGGTCTTTGTATCGCCTTTGTATCGCCTCTTGAATGACATCAGCAGGCCGAAGTATGGTAACAAAAAAAAGCCCTGCAGCTTCTTCCGCTGTCAAAGATACTGTACATCTTCATCAGTGAGGCTGGGGAGGGGCTGGGGGCATTTGTGTGAAGCGCAGAAGCTTCAAAGGGGTAGTCAATCAGGAAGACTAAGCGGGAGAAAGCTGAACGAAGACCCTCTGTAACATAACCTCGTCTTATCTTTAATTAAGTGTCATCTGTCACGACGCGCCTTTATCAATCCACAGCTTTAATTATTTGAATCAGAGGAGAAATGATTAAGGGTGCACTGTATTTCAAACTCCGGACAGCTGAAAAACAGTGTCACTGTGGCACCAATTAACCACCCAGAGATTCCTGAAAAGTGTCGCTCCTCCACAGAGAGAACTGTGGTGGTGATTCATTAGGAGTGGGAAAACCGATTGGAACCAGCTATGGGAGGCAACCCCAAAATGCAAGGTTTATGGTATAATGAGGTGGCCGTGTCATTCTGGGAAAACTTACCATATCAACCTGAGGGGAGTTCATGGAATGTTCCGCGTCTTCACATATTCTTAACCACAAGAAACACTCGAAACTGAAAATTAAAGTACTTACAAGTCACTGAATATGAGGTGACACATTGCTAAAACTTTCTTAAAGTATTGTGTGCGCACTTTTGTTTACAAATTTAGGTAAGGATGTAATTGGGCGGTGTGCGCGCAAATTATAATGAGACAAAGAAAATGTTGTCACAGCGGTTTTATAAAGAAAAATAAGTGTAGGACGGAGCTGTTGTGGTGCGCACCGAGGTGTCAGACAGAATTGTCTGTAGAGCGTCTCCCCTTCTCATTCCCGTTTTCGGAGGGGAGTTTAGTCTGGTTCAGAAAACATACTGTATGTGTGAGCTCTGTGAGTGGGCTTTACCTCCTGCATTGTCTGCATTAACGTCAATGTCAAACAAAGCATTTATGTCCCTGAGCACTTCCATGAAGTTCAACTCAACTCTGTGAATTGCTCCTGTTAATTACAACATCACTTACAGTCGAGTCCGCCCACTCATCCTCTTCCATTACTGAGCATCCTAATATCCATTAGCTTTGATAGCCAACCATTTACATCCTCACTTTACTAATGAAACTAATAAAATTATGATGTTCTAAGGCACCCACTTCCAGATTGGAATATATTGTGTATTTGTTATATACACTCCTCAGCCACAGCATTAAAACCACCTGAGTAACACTGTATAGGTCCATCTTGTTTCACCAAAGCACTCTGACCTCTTGAGACATGGATTCTACAAGACCTCTGAAGGTGAAACAAGATGGACCTACACAGTGTTACTCAGGTGGTGACTGACTAACACTGTGTAGGTCCATCTTGTTTCACCTTCAGAGGTCTTGTAGAATCCATGTCTCAACTGTGTAGATCCATCTTGTTTCACCAAAGCACTTTGACCCGTTGAGACATGGATTCTACAAGACCTCTGAAGGTGTCCTGTGGTATTTGGCACCAAGAAGTTAGCAGCAGATCCTTTGAAATCTGGAAGTTGCGAGGTGAAGCCTCCACGGATCTGACTTGTTTTTCCAGACATATACTGTAGATGTTAGATAGAACTGAGATTTGGGAAATTTGGAGGCCGAGTCTTTCCACAAAGACCCAGTAATCCGCATGTTGTAAGAGAAAACATAATTCATCAGTCCACACCACCTTCTTCTATTGCTCCACAGTCCTGCTTTTAGCGGTGGACAGGGATCTTCATCGGGACTGTTGCTGAAGCTGTGATACACTGTGTGTTTTGGCACCTTTCTATCATAGACAACATTAAGGTCTGCTGTAGGATCAGGCCAACTTGACTTGCATTTGCTCCCCACATGCCTCTGTCAGCTATAGGTGCCCATGATACTGTCCCCGGTTCAATTGTTGTCCTTCCTTGACCCAGTTTTGGTAGATATCAATCACTGCATATAGGGAAAACCCCCACAGGACCTATTGCTTTGGAGATGCTCCCACCCACTTGTCAAGATATCACAATTTGGCCCTTGTCAAAGTTTCTTACAACCTCACGCTGCCCATTTTTCTTGCTTCCAGCACACAATCTTTAGGAACAGACTGATAACTTGCTGCCTCCACACTGTGGTGCCACTGTAATGAAATAATCAATGCTTTTCACCTTCACCTTTGGCCACTGTTGACACATTTGTATACTGGTTTTGACTTAGTAATGTTGCAGTGGCTCACATTCATCAGATACGAAGCATCGCTAATTGAGTGTTTTTCCAGACCACCTATCAAACATAAAGCCTGTATTATAACTCTTAGCTTTTAGCTTTGTGTTATCCACCAACTCCTGAGGGAATATCTAACTATTTAGCTGCTAAATGAGCCACTCTGTTCAGTAGATGCAAACTCTGATATAAAGCAGCTGTGCAGGAAGAAAACAGTTACAGCTTTTAAGAGCTTTTTTCTTTTTTTGAAGAAAAAAGAAACAGTGCTGTAAGAGAGGTGATCATTAGCAAACAGTTAGTAGCCTTATTACATAAATGATCATCATTATTATTTATTCTGTTGTGTTTCTGAACATGTAATAACACCTGTATTCACCCTCCATGGCTCAGTTGGTCTTTACCAGCTCTTGAAGCCAGTCTGTTAGTGGCTAAATGTTCGAAGCTGAGCAAAACCTTGATCTTGTCTTTCAACTGTTCGATGCTGCGTAGCTTCAAATATATGGCTTTAAAGCTTTAAATGATCCATTATGTTCACTAGATACTCGAGATACTTGATAATTGGATAGTTGCATGCTGTAAAACTGAAACAATAGGCTAAAAGATGCTAAAATGCTCAGTAAAGCTGAGGGTAGCTGCAAAGTAGGTTAACAGTTGCTTCCACTGTAGGCAGCCCCTTTCACAAACAAGTCACGAGACCCATTGTTAAAATAAAAAGTATTAATGTTGACAGCTTTAACAACCTGCAACTTGGATTATCTGGTGAAAATTACTTCTAGCATGGACATCCAACACCATAACATTTTTATTTGCCAGTAAATGAAGTCATGTTCCACTGCTAAGCGGGAGGATAATGCAACCTAAAGCCAGGAAGGAGCCCTGCACTTGGTCACTTGAGCCAGACTTAAGCAGAAACCATAAGTTTTTAAGGAGCGGTCTGCGATGGAAAGCACTTAGCCCATCTGTCTAATCTAATGTGGCTCTTAGAGAAACATTCAGTGTCTGAGAGACTTTTCTCTCCCCCTCTGTCTCTCTCACACACAAGCAAAAAAAAAGAAAAGAAAAAGCTATATTGCATTTCACATTTTATGGTTCCTCGTCCACGCTCTCCGGATGAATAGGGGATTAAACATCTCAAGTGTTTTGTCGATTGCTTCCCTCAGAATTGCTTACTCTGTTCACATAAGCATCTTTGAAAACTGTGTTCTTGTCCCATTTATCTCCTGCGAGAGCCTCGGCTGTGGATCTAACCTTTCAATGACTCTGCTCATGCCTCACAGCACCATACACTCCATTGTGATGTAAATCCAGCCACTTTAAAGTACAGCCCTACCATGGCCATATATCATCGTGGGGGAAACGGGGGAGCCAGACCAGAGTGTGAACACGAGGAAGAGAAATGTGGGCAAATGCTGTAGGAAAACAGAGATAATTTTGTCTTAGTCTGTGCTGAAAATAGGAGGCGCACATCACTCATTCCTGCTGACGGTGAGTTAGACACACTGCTGTTCGTGCCCAGAGAAATGTACAGTCCATCATGGTGGTGGTGATTTGTGCTTCTCACCCAGTGTTTGGTGAATAATTCCAGTTGGGTTGTGGAGAGATTTCTTTCCTACTTTCCTATAGAGGGAATATGTCATGTTTTATGCAAGAACGTTCGCAAACCTTCACCGCAGTTAGGTTCAGAATGTAATGTCCAGAGATTGGATGTGCATAAATACACAAAAAGCAATCAGGCAATGTCAATTAAAATCTTATCAGTAAAAGCACAGATTGATTGATTTAGCAATTTATGTTTCATTCTAACATTTGTGTCATAAAAAATCCAATTACCTCAACAACAAACAAGCTAAAATAAAGCTGCAAATGGATCCATCTGGAGAGGATTGGTGTGATTTCAACCTGTATGTACCAATGTTTTGTAAAAGTAACTCAAAATCAGTTGACTAGGTGTAATGTGAAACAGTTGGATTCAGTGATCCCACCAGGACTCAACTCTGCAGTGTTTAGCTCCACAGAAGGAACTGGCAGGATGTATTGGGGCTGGTTGGTTATCTCAGAGAGGTCAACAGTCAGCATTTCTTCTGCCCTCTTGGTTTTATTGTCAAGTGGCAGTGTTCTCCTCCCCTCAAACATTGCCATCAATAAAAGTCCCATATGGTGAAAATCCCTTTTTTATTGTGTTTCGTGGTTGTTATAAACTTGGAGGTGTGGAATGAAAGCTGTTCAGATATGAAGAAATCTATTTTCTGCCATGTTCTTCTTGAAGGGGGGCTTTAACAACAGCAGCTCATTGGTTTTCAGAGCAGAACCCTGAACCCAAGGGTTATACAGTCAGGGTGAAATGAACCACCTTTGCAGTATTTAGAGCTGGAAAATTAAAACTCAGACATGTGAGACTTTGACAAATTTGCTGACAATATGGTTTAACATAAAAATGAAGGCTAGCTTATACAGCTGTGGATTTTATGATGTTCTGTTCTATCTTCTACATTTGAATCACAGTGATGAAACTGCTTTGTCAAGAGCTGGCAAGGAATGAAGAAATGCAGTGGGTTGATGTAGAGTTTTAGTAATTTTTCAAGGACAGTTTCGTTAGTGGACAATACAAGCTGCCAGACTGCCAAGAAGTAGGTCGTAGATGGCTGTTGTGTCATGTGAGCTGTTCTTTGAAGGTCATAAAGTTCCTTTGAAAATATTTCTTTTTTTCCAAGTCGTGCTTCAGAGTTTCTGTTTTGTGTTTTAGTCTTCAAAAAAAGTTTTTGCAGCATCAAGTAAGCTTTAATACAGTAATCTCCTCCAAATTAAAGCAGATTTATTAGCTTTTGGCCATACAGCAATAACGTAATTTAAGAGTAACTTAATGTATTGCAACAATAATGCAGGAAAAAGCTGAGACAAATACCAGGGTTGAAATATGGAAATATTCCAAAGTTCCAGTACCAGCACAGGTAGATTAATACTATACACTCACCGGCCACTTTATTAGCTACACCTGTTCAATTGCTTGTTAACACAAATAGCTCATTGGCCAATCTCATGGCCACAACTCAATGCATTTAGGCATGTAGACGTGGTCAAGACAACTTGCTGATGTTCAAACTGAGCATCAGAATGGGGAAGAAAGGGGATTTAAGTAACTTTGAACGTGGCATGGTTGTTGGTGCCAGACGGGCTGGTCTGAGTATTTCAGAAACTACTGATCTACTGGGATTTTCACGAACAACCATCTCTAGGGTTTACAGAGAATGGTCCGAAAAAGAGAAAATATCCAGTGAGCAGCAGTTGTGTGGACGAAAATGCCTTGTTGATGTGAGAGGTCAGAGGAGAATGGACAGACTGGTTGGAGATGATAGAAAGGCAACAGTAAGTCAAATAACCACTGGTTACAACCAAGGAATGCAGAATACCATCTCTGAACTCACAACACATCCAACCTTGAAGAAGATGGGCTACAGCAGCAGAAGACCACACCGGGTGTCACTCCTGTCAGCTAAGAACAGGAAACTGAGGCTACGATTCACTCAGGCTCACCAAGACTGGACAATAGAAGATGGAAAAACGT
>OMNN01089752.1:0-24954 GCA_900302755.1 Chromis chromis
AATATATAAGTACACACATGAGCAGGTCCAAATGAAGTGTGGCTGGTATTTATCTGATGATAAGTGCACAACACTAACATTTTTGTCCTTTAACCTGCTGTATATGTGAAAGCACTTGATTTCAGATGCCTGGCACGAAGGTACAAAAAAAAAAAAAAAAGAATGAAAGGAAAAAGGACGACAAAAATTGAGCACTTGGACATTTTTGACTGGCTCTTCACAAGACACAGTCGATACACAGGGGAGGTCAGTTGGCAGGATTCCCACGGCTGTCTGGGAGTAATGACACCTTCATAGTGGCACAGATGAGGTTGTGGAATCTACACCCAACCCATGACACTGACATCTCTTCATGATTGGTCAATACCTGAGGAGAGCAGAAAACCTGATTTAAATCCTAAATAACCAGCGGAACATCTGGAACAACGCATAAATATAACATAATCGAATTCACATAGACAGCTGTGTCCTTGAGGATTATTATAACTCAGGGGTCCTATATCATAAACATGCAAATGTCATAAATTTTAGATTTACTACATCTTTACTATGCAGACCAGTGCCAGGAGACTGTGTCTGAATTTAATATATTTGAAATTGCCATGTTAATTTTTTAACACTTTTCATACATATTGCATGTAAAACCTTTAATGTGAGACAGGTCATACATTGAATGGAAAGTGAATGTAAATGGAAGATTTGTGATTCCAAAAATGTCAGGAATGAAAGCCTTATTGAATGGGGCAAGCACAGAGGGAGTTGAAGCAACAGGACTCCACTACAGAGCTGCACAATTATGAGTAATATAGGTACAAACAATGAGTTGAAAGAGAGAGAGGAGGGGATGATTTGATCAGGTTGAGAGAATCACATGTAAAATACCGTGTCAATGACAACCACTTTTATTCGGTAACAGGAGCAGCTGGGTTGTCTTTCTGCTCAGAGGGAACGGCTAGGTAGTTTGTCCTGCGGGCAGATTGGTAGAAAAACAGAGGAGTGTCTAAAACCCGGTGATGTGGTATTCTCTCTGTACCATACACCACAGTTTAGTGCAACATGAAAGAATCTTCATTATGTTGGAACAGCGAGGCTTTTGTGTATGAACATTAGCCTCTAATTCATGAGCGTACACCCCCACAGGGAATACTTTTTAAAAGATAAAAACCATCACTGTAATGTGAGCAGCGGGGAGAGACTGTGCGGTCTGCACATAAGGGAGACTTGACATGCTCATTTAGTATTTAATAGCAAAACTTTCAGCTTGTTGAAAGGCACAGTACCTCCACTAAATATGCTCTCAGTTCAACAGAGCTGCATGGAAACTGTGTAGACGAAGCAAAATTCATGTAAGTGAAAAGAGTTTTGTGGCTCTGTCAGCAAGTTTCAAATATAACCTCATTTAGCTCTGACAGATTATCACACATCGCCACTGCCTTCAATCTTTCCCTTCAGCAACATGACTAATATGATCTGAGGCACTAACGCATCACAAAATGTAATCTCAAAATGTTCTACTTGTCGTACATATTCATTAAATCCAGATAGCTGAGAAGCCGACCTCAGCGCAACCTCTTTGAGTGGGTGTAGCTCCCCACTGTGGGATGTGTTGTCCTACAGGTCAATAATGGCTGTGAGGTTGCCACAACCCATTAACTCTTTCAGCTGCAGGAACTGATGAAGTTTACAGTGTTACACACATTCGACCATGCTTGGCTTAATGTGCAGCTCAATGGGTCAGTAAACTTCATGTAAATGCCGACGGCAAAGAGGGAACATCTTTTATACTTAAAGAGGCATAAGTCAGAAGATGTCACATGGCATAAAATGGGGCGTTAAATGTTGCATCTTACTGTACATCACCTTCCATGGCCAATTTTTATTTAGTAATTAATACATTTTATGACCCTTTGCTACATATATTATTCTTATATGTGTCTATAATTTTGCCTATAAAATTACAGAGGACTCCCAGCGTGACATCTTTAAAGTGCTTGTTTTGACCGGTCAACTATCATATTTTTGGGGGGAAAACTGCAAATCCTCATGTTTGCAAAACTGTGCAATAATTAGTCAGTTATTAAAGTTGTGGCTACTTAATGTCCTATTGATCAACTAACTGGTGCACCAAGAAAACATTCTATTTAGTGTTTTTATTCAATTCAGTAGTTTTTAAGGCCATAGTTTGTGCTATAGTTGTATTGGTTTGTATTTGTAATGTATGGTATGTTTTTTTTATATTGTTATAACAAATTTATATACAACTTTGCCAGATGGGACCCTATAATTCCTTCTTTAGTGTAATTGGGTACTAAAAATAGCCAGAAAATGATAATGTTTAATTAGGACACTCCGAATTAGTCCCAGTTGATTGCTATTGTAAACCAGAGTGAGCAGGCAATCAATAAACATATTTAGAAGAGAATTCCTACTTTAAAAATTAAAAATTAAAAACAACATAATCACCTAAAAAACAGTGAAAATCTGGCAGCAAATGTGCCAGAAAAATAAGTTTAAAAAATTGTGGCTTACTGTTATGTTGAAAAACTGTAAAAATGCTGAAATTAATGATAAATATCTGTAAAATATTGACATGTTTAGCAGATTTGAATACAGTAAAACCGCAATTTTGCGGTCAAACATTGTAAAACTACAAATTACTATTTGTAAAAATACAGATACAGACAGTTTTGGCCACATTTGAACACATTTATCAATGATTTTACTATCTATAATTTAACAAAATAGGGAAAATTTGTAAAATAACAGTAAATTGTTCAAAAAATTGCAATTACAAACTTTTAAAAAATTAAAAATAAATCAATAAATTAATATTTTACAGTGTATTTTACCCAGATTTTTTACCAAATTAGATAGTCCTCCCAATGAAACAAGAAATTATTTGGTTATAACAGATCTGTAAAATAAGATAAAATTAAATCTTGCTCTTTGTTTCCCTCACCACCACCAACAAGAATAGACATACTATTCCACTACATTGTATTTTCTCCAACCTCTGTATATTTACTCCCCTGAAAACACAGATAGCGTGAACAACACATTGTGCAGTACTTGGGGTCGATGTGTCACCTAAGGAGTCAGATTTGGGATCAGCATTAATTGTTTGCAAAGTAACAACAACTGGATCAGCACATGGGCTCCGTGTTATCTGAGATTGTTCTCTTTGGGCTATAAATTGCCTGTACAAAAGTTGTCAACCTGGATCGACTGGCTTAGTCAACACCATGAAAATCCAGTGGGAGCTGACTGTACAGGGGCGTCTGGGCCTTTGACAATACTGACAAAGTGACGCAAAAAGCCAGTTTCTGATAGAGCTGAAAATCCACCACGGATGTAAAAAGGTTGTTTAAGGAAAAAAAAGAGCAGTCAGCAGTGCTAAGAATTATTCAGGCCTGTCAGGCAATCTAAGTGAAAAGACAGATTACTGTTGCAGGAGGGTTACAAACTGATGCAGTGGAGACTCAATTACCTGTCTGTCTGTCTATTTGGCGGCCTAACTCTTTCCCTTTCTCTCTGTCCTGCTCTCTTCTTGATTGCCTCCTAAATCTCTCTTGCTGATAAGTTTCTGAGATTTCAAATTGCTATTATGCAATACCCAGAAATTCAAGCAGGCAACACTTTCAGTTATTTAGGCATATGTTTCCATCGGACTGTTGTGAATATGAGCACACTGCTTTACTGTGTTTTGAGCCATAAAAAAAGAAGAGAAAGTTAGCGCACATATATATCTGGACACGTCACAACAAGTTAGTGTTCAGGACAAACAGTGTTTCAATTTGCTGTTCTGTCGCTTCGCTCCTCACACTTATCTGTGTGTGTGTCTGTGGATCAGTACATTTGGCTGTGTGAGACTCACGCGGTGTCCTGTGCCTGCTCATCAGACTTGGAGATCTTCCTGTAGCAGTAGACCATTTCCACCAGCAGCCAGAAGGTCAAGAACACCAGCAACACATACATCATGATCTCAGAGTAGATTGCTGTGGTGTCGTCAGTGGCTGTGGGGAACAAACAGCGGCAGGGGACATGTATTATTCAGCACGCGTCCTTCCTCTGAATTTATTTTTTGTCTAGAAAAGGGCAGGAGAGACTTTGGTCGCACGTTTAAGGAAGTATGCTAAGCTTATTCAACAGTGCTGACCCACAATCAACTGTCACTCATGATGAGAAGGCAATATTTCTACAGTACACTTCAGCAGTTTGGTTGCATTTCACTGAATAACAAGTTCAACTCAGCATGTGCAATCATTACTACTGTGTACCTGAACATTATCATGTTTTCTGATGAGCATCCTGTTTGTAGGCACACTTAAAAATGACACACAAACTATGCTGCATACAGAATATTATGACCATATCTGTGGTATAATGACATCAGAGCCTAAAGAGTTAAAGGTGCCCTGTGGAGGTTTCTCTCAGGTGTGTTTATAATCAGTGTTTCCTACAAAAATGCATTATCTGTATTTTTGAAATGTAACTAAAATAACAGATTGGGTGCATTTGCATTAAATCCTACGGTCAGTTTTCTACATCTAGCAGTATGCATCACATACTGTATGTAAATGTGAATATGTACAAATTCACTTCGCTCATAAATACACAGAAACTCCACAGGGGACCTTTAAGTGTGAAATAAGGTGAATAATCAGAGTCACAGTGGCTCTCAGAGCATGAAACAGAAGTTTAAAGATATAATGACCTTATTTTTTTTGCCTCATACAATTTTTTTAGACACACCAGTGTATGACTAATAATATTATAAACAACATATTTATCACATTTTATTTACAGGATAGCTTCATGTTTTTTCAATTCTGTTCTAAAACAATAATAATATGCCAATTTGAACACTAGAACAGTCTTTGCTCACTGTAATCGCTGCTCCTCTTTACATTGGCCATTAAATGAATTCTTATCATACACGCCCAGTCCTTGGTCCATGCAAAATATTCTAAAAGTATTGTATATACATATAACGTTAAATATGGTCTCTGTAGTCACATTAGTAAGTTATACTTCTTTAAACCAAGCTCAGACCCACTGCCTACATCCGGTAAGTAAGACTGCATAAGGACTTTGATTCAAAAAAGATAATGGCTTTGAATATGCTTTTGCACAAGTAATTTAAAACACTTTATAAAGTAACCTTCTAATGGCCATTATGAGCAAGAGGAAGGACTACAGCAAGCAAAAAGCTGTTTCGGTGTACATATGCACACCTGACATTTGTGTGGAAAAAAAACGTGAACTTATTCTTTCTAATATTTTTCATTTTGGGATCATTTTGTGAGCCACTGTGAACCAATGTGCCAGTAAATGTGTATCAAATTCCAGAAAGCCTGCTACACCAGACAGCTGACAGACTTTTGTGATTTGATTCTGCAGAACCTGCAAATAGAGGGTATTAGTGTAATGTAATCCCTTCGATGGGAAAGCACAGATATGCTGGTCAGGAGCCAATCCATGCTACCACTATGGACATCATTACTGCAACATGATACCCAGCTATGGTCAGTGCACTGCCTGAAGGCTTTGTGAAATTTGATACCACTGTTGTATGAAATATGGAGGAGAGGCGTTTAAATATATATACAATAAATAAATAAAAAATCAAACTCTACTATAGTTTTTCTTTAAAGTTGCATTTCAGAGGATCATCACATCAAATCTGCACGCTTCTTTTTATGGATACAAGCCAACCACTTTCATACAAGTAGCCTACTTTCATATGCCTCTTACAGTAAACTATATACCATGTGCAAGCATATAGAGAAAATGTAGAGTTAAAGAAATGGGGAGAATTAAGTAGTTCCAAATATACATGTTGTATATTCGATCAAGGTGGAAAAATGATACATTCAGCAAGCCAAGCATTCAGGAAGCAGAATACATTACCCCTTATAATAGATAGGAAAGTAGCTGGTTTGAATTAACCCCTTCACTGACAACAGAAGAAAGCTTTGATGGACAATAAAGGCAGACAAAACAAAACACACAATTATTCCTTTTAAATCAGTACAATCACAGCAAAAAGGGGGGGGGAGTGGTGCTGTTAGTGGCAGACCGGCTTCACACTGATGCATCACTTAGCGAAAACAACGAGTCGGAAATATATAATAAATTGGGAAACCCACTTATCGCAGCCTGATAAACACTTTATGCAACATTAAATGAGGGGCATGTACAGCACAAAGAGAACACTCGGTACACAGAAGTCAACACGGCACGCAGACTAGTGTTTCTAGAGAAATCATCAGTTATACGGTCCTGCATCTGCAAAGCAAACTCTTTGCATTGAGTCTGAGATTATGCTTTAACATACATCAAGGCTGCTGATATTGTAAATCTCAAAATGCAGGAAATAAGACACTGTAAATAAACTAATGCTGGGTAGAAATTTGGGAGATTTTTCAACCCCCAACTATTGCTGGCTTTATAATAGCTTCCATTTATCACACTTTTATTTTACGGTGTTGACAGGAAGCCCAGCAATTTGCTAAATCTGAGCAACAAATGGGGCAAAGTAACATTGAAGAAAGTTACAATTAGTCGCACCTTTCTCTTTCACATTCAGCGTGATGTTCTTGGTGTTGGAGAAGGTGGGATTGAAGAAGCCGAACTCAAACTCACGAAGGACTTTGCACTCATAGACACCACTGTCATTATAGTTGACATTTAGGATTACGATGGAGACATCTTGCAAGTCTTGGCTCCCATTCCAGGCCAGACGGCCATTAAACGGTCCGTCAATGTGTACTGGACTGGAATCCTCATATTGGTATATCTAGGAAAAAAAGGAAAAGACACATATAAAATACATCAACACTAGTATGACCACAAATACAACATATCATGTGGCAGTGACCTACATGCGTTCTTTCAGGCTTGATGTCTTCTTCTGTTGTGGGCATGTAGTACCAATCCACACGTGTCTTTGCTTTCACCTCCTCCCTCTTCATACAGGAGATGCAGGTCAGCTTCATGGGTTTTCCCAGGACCGCTTCTGTCTCCGACGGGACATCGACACATACTGGCCTGCTCGGGTGGACTAGAGGAGCATGGAAATGTTGAACAGATAGCTCAGCAGTCATTATGTACAAGTTCAAAGTCCTTCACCACACAAGATGTTGGTTTTCTAATTGTGTATTCACTTGGACGCTTGACTTTCTGTAGGACATTTGTTTTTTAAACTGGTATCATCATTAAATTGAGTTTAAAATGTGTAAGTACAAGAAAATGTTGTGACATCCCAGCTAGTTTAAAAGCCAATCATGGTCCAATATGCATTAACACAATTATGATGTGGAAACTTGAAATCAATACACATTAGACATATACATTTCATTAAAGGAGGAAGCATCATATGAATATTTTAAAAATAAAAACATGTTTGCATAGACTTTTCAGCAAAGGGACTAGTAGTACATTTTAAATCAGAGCTATATTATTGTTCAAAGCAGAGTGTTAGTCTCAACATATGTTTTAGTGTTATGTTTTATGTTTAGTTTAATAGCAACTACACACTGAAAATAGAAAAGCTGAAGTATTATTATGCAGCACTAGTTTTCCTTTTTGAATTTTTGAGAGAGCTCTTCAATCCTATTCACTGAACCAAACAGGTTGCCTCAGAGTAGGCCCAGTGTAAATGTAAGTGCATTTCAGGCTACAAGTGCTTATAGATGCAGCCATGATAATTCATCATACAAATCCAAAATGTCCAGCAGAACTGCTACACACTGCCACAGACTGCGACCGAATTTTCAGTCTTTTTCTGGCGACTGTTAGAACCCTTCGCTGTGACAGGCACAGCTTTTATCTGTGGTAATAAACCCCTGACCCAGTCTTTCTCATTGAGGTCGTCACCTCTTGTGCTCTCCGTTTACATTAAATCTACCGTTGAGCCAGACGCAAAACTGGGCAAGCATTAAAAAGACATGAATTCAATTATACGGCTCTGCGAGCACTGGAGGGACTTGAGTCACAATACTGATAGCAAATCCAAGATCATCCAGACCAGCGAGCACTAATGATGGCCTCTGCCCATTAGTATTTGCAAGCAGTGGGAGGAATAATTGGATGGAGGGAGTGCAGAAAGGGAGTAGGGCTGTAAAGTATTGTGGGCAAGCGAGAGAAAGAATTGATTGAGATACAGATGAAGTACAGGTGGTGGAATAATGGGAGTGAATGTAGGAGAATAATTCAGCGGATTATGAGCACAAAGACTGACTTCTTGTGTTTGTGTTTGTGTAGCAGCGTATGGGCCAATGCTCTTATATAACCCAAAGCCCCCTGGGCAGACAGTGACAAGTGACAACATCGATTCTATCTCATCTCTTTTTTTTTCACTCAGGGCTCATATAAACACATGGAAAGAGAGCAGAGACACATGGGAACAGAGAGGAAGAAGACAAGAGACTGATTTAACCCTGGCGTCCTCTTGTTCAGTGGGTATATTCATTGCTCTTTAAAAGCTGTGTTCTGCAGAAGGCAGCTCTGAAACTGGGTTTTGAGTTCACAGCCAGTTGGACGTATACCAAGCCATTTTTTAAGGCCTGTGATTACTCATTGATGCATCTATGCAACTGATGGAACAAGACATGCAGCAATCAATCAGATTCATTAAGCATCTTTGCAGAAAAAAATGATACTCACCAACAAAAACCACAAGTACCAAAGTTTGCAGATGAACTCTGTACTGAGTTACCATATTCAGCTCTGTGTGGAGCCGCTGGTGGAGTGGAGGGGAGAACTTTTGCTTTCTCTCAAGTTGTCTTCACACCAGGTCTGGGGTAAGAAAACAGACTTCAGGACCACGGACAGCGCCGCTCCTCGGCAGAAGAGATCGGGTAACTTCTCCTCTTCACGACTGGAAATCCAAACCAAAGATTTAGATTTCGAGCTACAAGATGCCTAAAAAAAAGGAGTTGCTGGATTGACTTGGCTATTTTTACGCTCTCAACTCTAAATCTGAGTCTTCCAACAACCCTCCACCTGCATGCAAACTACTAACTTCATCAGCAATCCCTTCACTCAGAGACACAAATAAGTCCAAGACGTGACAAAGCTAATCGAGTGACAGTTCCCACGATCACAGCTGCTGTTCTTCACATCAGATCCATCCAGAAACGCTGATTTTTTTAAAAAAAAATTTTTAAAGCGAAAAGGAAGGAACCTGTGGATTCTCAAAAGCCGATTCAGTCACTTACTGTTGCGAAATCTGGAGTCCTGTTCACACACAAAGCAGCAAAAAAGACAAACAAAAATAAAACAACCACGTCTCTTATTTCATCCCTCAAAGAATCACACTATTGATTGTTTGAAGTCTGTTTTCCTCCATTAAGGATGACTGATGACATTTCCCAGCCGCGGTTCGCTGCCTTTGTTTTTCAGCAGTCACTTAGCGCTGGCAGGAGCGGAGGCTTTGATACGCATGCGTGAGTCACTCCCTCCCACACCACAATGTGCATGAGCATATCATTGTCATTAGGTTAGGCCTTAAACCGACTCATCATGCGAGCCTGTTTGCCTTTCTCTCTCTCTCTGTTGGCTGCAGGAGCCAAACAAACAAACATGGCATGTCATTTTATTGTGTGTGAATGAAAAAAAAAGCAAATGCAAATCAGTTTTATTAAAGCTTATTCCATTAAAAAGAGGCACAAGACAGAACTGCCTTTGTCATGTGTTATATAATCTTGTTTAGTAGCTTCTAGCAGAGCCCTCTCTCAGGACATTTCATTTGTTACACATCACTACTCGCATTATTTCTGTTTCCCGGGCTTCCCCAATGACAACAGGACTGATGTCAAGTGGATTCAAGTCTTTTCAGTGGTATAAAATAAAGTAGCCGGGGTTTGGTTGCAGGAATACAGGAAAGCAGGTTTACTGTGTGTTTACATGTATCCACACATAAAACCATAAAAATACACATTAAGGTTTTAAGCACGCTGCTATTAATAACCTGCATCTGTATTTTGAAGTCATATGGATGCTAAGCGCATAAACACACTCATTTAGATCTTTGGCTTAATGCAGCAGTCAAACCGATAAAATACGGTGCAGGACACAACCCACTAATTTAATGATCTTCCAGCCTCTGGAGCTTAGCTTTAAAAGGGCATAAGCTATTTGGTGATATGCTGTCTATATTTGGGTACAAACTGCATGCTTCATGACTACATTTCAAGTTAACTCCCTTTTTCTGCCTCACTTTTCCCTTACTTTAATCACTGAATTCACTAACAAGACAAGAGGTAAAGGAAAAAAAGTTTAAATCTAATATAGTTACAGTGATTCAGGTAGGAAAAGATCTTGTTCCACTCCATCACACCAACACAGCCTGCACCAGAGAGAGGACTGAAGTGCCTGCTTAACAGTGCAATTATATGACTTTTTTCTCTCTCTATAAAAACTGCAGTGATTTGACTCTATTATAAAAGCTAAAGATGTGATGATGACGCAGGGGCGCATAATTTTCTGCGTTTTTCTGATTTATGGTGCTGCATTACATCCAATATGAACACCAGTGGGCTCACATCGACAGATTGATGGGTGTACAGTGTGCTTTCTTGTGGAAAATCTATTACCAGCTTTCATCTATAGGCTATTTATTCCTCCCTGCATTAAAAAAGGCTGTGAGAGAATATTATTCACAAAAAGACTTCTTATATATCACTAATTACATGCAAAAATATATATTTTTCAGTTTTTACATACTAATAACCATGAGAGATGCTGTTTCTGTTGTTTTTGTACATGTCACATGCTAAATCTTGCCTTTTTTCCCCCCAAATGTTTAGGAGACTCCAAGAAATCCCAATTGTTGTGGTGTTTAATATTATTATCTTTCAAATGTAATAAAAAAAAATGTTTGAGAGGAAACTGAGACACAGCAGTGGGCCTGAAAGAGCCACAATAATCTCACTGTGACATCACAATATTTAATCTTGCAGCCGCTGTATCCGGAATAATCAGAGGATTACTGAGAAGGAGGATAGGAATCAAGGGTTTGAGATGTGCACAAGTGAGAAGAGTAACTCTACATTTCTCTTTTGAATTTCTTTTATCTGCCATCATCAAAATGAGCACACCTTTACTCCATGCTGCAAGAACTGTGAGATGTTGACAAATGTTCAAAGGGCGAATCAACAGGTTTGTTTTTTGTTTTTTTTTCAAAAATGCTTAAGAGTTACCGGTGCAAATTCTAATGTAACAAGAAGAGCAAAGAGGCAGATGAGTGCACTCTTGTGTTGCTGTCAGCATCATCAGTAGGCCGGCACAGTGAGAAGCAGACTAAATATGGCAGGCCCGGTTGAACCACATCCTGCAGATAAGGAAACCATAGCAACAGTAATGCAGTGCCATGGTGACTACAGGAGGCCTGCTTAGCGACAGCCCGCAGACTCAGGAAGGCAACAGGAAACCTCAAACCCAGCTTTGTTTTTTGGGTTTGTTTTTTTTGTGGCATCTAGACTTTTTTTTTTCTCTACAAAAAGCAAAGCATTTCAAAGAAAGGGGTGAATAAAAAAATTTAAAAAAATCCCTCTGTGTTCAGGTCTAAGGGCTTTCACCACAGGATGCACTCTTGTGACAAATACAACACAAAAACAGAACTCCAAAACAAGTAGAAAAAAAAGCAAAATGACAGTTTCGGGTGGTGAAATGTAAACACATGATTAACCAAATCGACTGAATATATAAATGAGTGGGATAAAAAGTGTGTGTATGTTTGCTCATGTATAGAGGTGTGTGATTGTGTGTGTGTTTGTGTGTGTGTGTTTGTTAGCAGGGCTCCTCGAGGATGCACTGCAAAGAGCAGATTTCTAGGGATTTGGAAGGATTTCAAGATTATAACGTGATTACAGCAGACAGACATGGATGAAACATGCTGGACATTGAGATGTAAATCTCATGTGCTGCTTGCTAGCAAAACCTCTTAATGCTACAATTTGGAGAGTATACAGGACTACACTCATCTCTTTAAACATCTATAATTTTATTCATTTGTGATCTATCTGTATCTGTATATTTTTCACTCTGTCATCCTGGCGCAATGTGAAGTTTCTTTGGATCTTGTCAATATAGCATAGAAAATAGGAAGTCTGTGGAATCAAATTAGCATGCATGCATCTGACCAGTTATTGCTCTCTCTGCTTCAGTGAGATCAAAAACATAACTACACATGCATGTATACTATATGTGCTTATATAAACATCCGACAAAGCCAGCCTTTCTAAAAATAACCCATGAGTTGATCTAAACAATTAGAGCAAGCATAATGTTGCGCTACTGCACATTGCTACACAAAGAGTTACACACACACATACTACTCCAGAGCAGCTCAGCATGGATTTTATGTGATGACATGTCTGGCTGTGAGGTAGAGGCGCAGCCCAGATCAGTGGCATAGCAGCTAATCTAATTGATAAGGCATATAATCTCAGGGAGTCACTGAACCACACCCCTCCAATGCACACACACACATACCGCTACAGGGCAATGCCAAATTCAACCAGGGGGACTTGGCACAGAGCTCTAAGCTAACACTGATAGTAAGTGAAGACTTGTTCCATCTGACCTTCTGATTTGGCTCACAGCCCCCTGTAGGAATACTGACTTTCTATTATAAGACCCAGAACCCTATGCGTCAGATAAACCACTGAGCCAGAAGAAGGCAGCAGTCGGGCAACATAGACTTTGCTTCTGGAGCAGATCAAAGTGGATTTCGAGTTGTGTAGCTACTTCACTTTTAGCCTGTTGGTTATAGAGAAAATGAAAAGATGTTAGGGAATAAAGGTTAGACAGCTTACATGTGTAAAAGACTGAAAAATGAAGGGAGGAGGGATTAGTGTACTTTAATATTAAATATTCATGAAAACATGTGGGTTGTCACCTCTACACAAGGGAGAGGCTGCTGTGATCAGGAAGCAGCAAAAATAAAAAAAAAACATCAGTGTCACCTTGTGTTCAGTCAGCTGAAGTTTATTGTCTTAATTAGAATATGGTAGTGAACAGAGGCTGTCTAAGAGGTCAGCAATAACCCCTGATGAAGAAACTATTTGGACAGAATGACAGACTGTGTCACGCCACTGCTTGCTGTCAGAAAATATATCTGTCTGGGATCAAAGATAATTAAAAAGAACACAGCTGAATTGTTTTAAATCTGGAGCGTATTAAGACGGAGGTCACTCGGATCATCCCTCAACAAACAAGACAGGATATTAGACTGGACAGAGATAACCCAAGTCGTTCAGGCTGAACATTAAAGAGCACATAAAAGCCGAAGATGTGTGAGAAAACCACATCAAAACAAATATTTTTCAGAATTTATCCATATTCAGATTCACATTGTGATCGTTTGACTCCCACATGTCATCGATATCTGTTTGTCCTGTTGTGTTTTCTATTGTGATCTGACTGTTTAGCTCTTGTTTCCGTGGAACATTAGGTTGGAGCCGACTCTCTGGCATCTGGCAGTCCAGTAATGTTTTAGGGTTGCTGCTCTGGACAGTGTCCCTACTGTGCTGGTCAGAAATATGACTCTCCAGTTTATAGTTACCAAGACCTCTGCTCTCTATGGTTTGTTGGCTGTGACTCTGGCTAGCTGAAATACTGCTCGGCCGCTGGTTGTCAGCGGGACTGCAGCCATCTACACCGGAATAACGCTCTCCTTCCTCCTGCTGAGTGGGGCTGCTGTCTGTTTGCATATGGCCTCTTGTCCCGTCTTTCGACTTGCTGTCACGCTGCTGGCACTCTCTGATCTGGCCTAATGTGATTTGGAGCTCATTGAGGCGCTGTGATACATAGCGTCTCTTCAGCTCCAGCAGGATTGTTCCATTACGACTCAGGCTTGGCATGCTCGTTGGTGTTGCCCTCTGCAAAATAATAGATCACTGGATATGCATCGTAGATGATGTGTGATAAAAGATATAAATGAATACATGTACATAGTCTCAGAAAATAATGCAAATATGCAAATGCTGGCGCATAACACATTCATGCATACTGATTTGCACGTTATTCTTTATGGCCGACTGGAAGCAAATGAAAATCAGCATGAAGAGATATGTTTGAGTGATTTGTCGCCATTCATGAAGATGTATCAACGTAATATGTCATTATGAGATGCTATAATAATGAACAGTGAGGAAGTCGAACCAAATATATCACTGCACAGAAATTTGTAGAGAAAACAGAGAGATAATTTCTAAGCTCTTCACAACAGAATTAAATTATCACACAGACTACTTTTTAGGATTGTGTGATTATACTGTATATGCAGTGTGTAATATTCCAGCTAATTACCGCAGAATGGTTTCCAGCACTGTTCTCTCTCTCCTTTAGCCATGTGTTCATTTCAGCTCTCTTCTGTAGCTGCAAGCTCAGCAGCAAGAAGGACTCATTCATGCGGTCAATTTCTTCTTCTACACATGACATCTGGAATAGAGGAAATGGGGAAGTAAAGTGCGGTTTGTGGATTATCCAAATGATTATCCTCTAAAATGAATATTGTTTAGGATTTGTCTCAGTAATACCTGCATTGGTGTCCCTTTCGGTGACAGACCTACAGAAATGTTAAAAAGTTGTTTGATTCCTCTGAGTTAAAAACTTTGTTAAGTTTCTTAATGGAATAGATATTGATGGAAAAAACAATAATTGAAACACAAAGAAATATATGATTATTGCGTTTCTAGCAGAAGTACAACCTTGCATTGTAGTCAGAATGGCTTCAGAGCTCATTGGCAACACTGTCATTACAGTCTTGAACTCTGTGTACAAGGACATTGGACCATTCTTCTGGAACAAAAGCTCTTTGGGTGATTAAGGAGGTAAAAATTGACTTTTCTCTGCAGGACTTCCTATAATAGTTTAATGATGTTTATATCTTGTGGACAGAGAGGAACAGGGAAACAACTTCAGAGTGAAATCACAAATGGATTTGTTCATTAGTGGTTAGGGTTGCAGTATTGTTGTAACATAGTGGAAGTCCATACGCTTTACGAGATAGATGCTGATGCTATTGAGGCTCCACAGCCAAAAATGGTGGTTTGGAAGCATCAGACCCTACCATACATAGGAACAAAGTGTACCAGACTGACACTAAGACCTCTGTAGGTTTCATTAATCAAGGGTCTTTCCTCTTTTCTGATGCAAATCTGTCACTATTGTCATATACATTTATAAATGCGTTACAGGGACTGATGCATAGTGTGAAATTTCATTAATTTTGCATATTATATGATATACATTGGCGGTCAGAGACACCTGGATTTTCACATTTCTTACCCTTTTTTCATCACATTAATGGCTAAAATGACAAATGAAAACATAAACCACAGATATTTATCAATAGTAAAAGGCAAAGCTAACCACAGTTTGATAGTGATAATCATTATTTGCAACCTTTATAGAACAGTTTTGGTAAAATAAATAGTTCAAATGTTATCAAAAACCCGCAAATTGCTTCTGTTTATCTTTTTAAATGGAAAAAGGAAGGACTGCAACTCTTGCTTATATAACAGCTGGTGCAATACTACATCATTACCTACGTGGGTCAATTTTATCTGATGCTATCTGTAAGAAATATTGCCATACACTGAGGTTATTTGGACAACAGCTGCAATTTTAAGTGGTGATGTACTTTCTTTGAACACCTGGGTAACTGCATATTGCTATAAAATGAATATTTGTCATACCTGTCTGGATGTCCTGAGCTGAACCCTGTTTGAGGTTGGAGATGAGCTGCTCCAACTTGAAATACTTATATTTCCCAAGTCTAAATTAGAAAGAAGGGGAGAAACATTATCTGCTGTAATTGCATTATTTCACTTGAAAGGCATACTTTACTCTGCTGTAGGTTTTATCTTTCTAACCAACCTGTTGGCTAATAGGTGCTCAGTGAAGCGCGCTTCAGTGGGAACTCTAATGTTGAGAAATTCCTCTGCTAATGTGCTGTGCCGCCCCTCTGAAGCATTGCAATTTGACTGTAAAAAGAAGGCATAAAAAGTTATCTGCCCCCACTCGTTGTGGTGTGAGAATGATGAGTGGGGTTTATGTAGCACTTAGACACCTCTGCTGTGCTTCGTGCAAAAGAAACGTTGAACAGCTGAAGGCTTAGAGCTGAAACGGCCTCATGGAGAGCTTGCATAAAGCTCATGGGGTTTGATCCTGGATAAAAAATAAAACAAATATCATATTGTTTCCAAAGAAGATTACATACTTTGTGCTTTCAAACATGAGTGCCAAGGCTATTATACTGCACTTGATATGACTGCTGCAAAACTGTGACACAAGATTGGCTTTCAGGACTGTCTTCTATTAGATCCTTCTGATTACCTGATGCTATGTGGGCCATGGACTGCAGGATGATAGCAATGAAGTGTCCCACGTGCTGAAGCTTTTCTTCTGACAGATAAAGGATTTGATTGGCTGCATCAAAGTAAACGTCCCCAGAGCAATGTGCCAGTAGATTCTCATTAGATGCAGATGAAGAAAAAGGGATTGACTTTGCCAGTAGCAGAAGCACATTAGGAAACATGGGGTGGTTTGCGAGCAACTGCATGACCTGACAACCAAACAGGAAAATGGCAGAGTGTTGCGGTGATAGGTTGTCTAGTGCAGTCGGGATGAGTTGTCTGTCACAGCTCCCCAGGGCAGAATGCTCTGGAGATGGTAAAACAGAAACCACTGCATTTTAGGCTTCAGATTTAGTGTAATCTGGTGTTACATTCATTGTTAGATCAGTTTCTCTTTCCGAATTGGGGTTTTTGTATCATATTTCTGTACCATTGAGGAGGTGATTTGGCTCATCTGTGGAGAGGTTTTGTAAAGACTGCTGGATCTCCTGCAGGGTCTTGAATAAAGGAGATATGGTGACCAGCTTGGACAGGTCATGCTCACTTAGACAAGGAGCTGTGCTCTGCACATGAACTAGGGAAGAGAAAAAATAACATATTTGCAGGAATATTCTGAGGTTCTTATAAAAGCAACAAACGATTGTGTATATTAAGATTTGTCCCTCACCTGGCTCATGAGAAAGAGCTCCTGCTTTGGTCATATTCGCCGATGAAAACTGTGGATATTTGAAATAGGAAATTATTCTCTACTTATTTCAAGATATACCACTAATATCACCACTATACACCGATCAGGCATAACATTATTACCACCTGAATAATATTGTGTTGGTCCCCCTTATGTGGTCAAAAATGATCTGAACCATTGGGCATGGACAAAAGGACCTCTCAGGGTGTCCTATGGGGTCTGGCACCAGGACGTTGGCAGTGGATCCTTTGGGTACTCTGGGTTGTGCAGTGGGGCCTCCGTCAATCAAACTTGTTCCACTGTATCCTGTTGATGCTTGATCAGAATGGGCTCTAGGAAGTTTGGAGGTCAAATCAACATCTTGGGCCATTGTCATGTTCCTCAAGATGTTCCTGATTGTTTGATGTATTTTCCATGTGGTTGGGTGCATTTTTCTGTGGGGGTAGGCCAGTGACATTTGGGATTTCCATTTGCATGAGGGAGTGTGCTTGTTCTGGGACAATGTTTATTTGGGTGTCTAAGTCTCATCAACACGGATGTTAAAATCCAAGGTTTTCCAGCAGAACACCACATAGTACCAATATGATCAATGTTATTCACTTCACCTGTCAGTGGTCATAATGTTGTGGCAGATCATTGAAAACCAACTAACACCACTACAGTACCTGCGTATAACACATGTTGTTGTCACTAGGTTGCATGTATCCGGCTTGAGGTTCACACTCCCTGGTATCATGAGAACCTGTGTGACAGTAAGGATCCTGGATCTGCCAAGCTTCTCCTGTCAGCCGGAATAGCAGAGCTTCTACTGACCTGAGAACAGCTCCCAGTAATGATACAGAGGCCTCGGCTTGGATAACAGGGATGTTCAGTTCCATGCAAGAAACAGTATATAGAAAAACATATTAATGAATTATATGACATGAATTTTAGCCCCTCGAAGCATAACAACTGGTTGTTTTAGGACTACATACATAAGATGGATTATCCAACATAACGGGTATGGGAAATACTGGGCTTATTTACTTCCTTGCCTTGAGTTTAATATTACTCTCATATCTGTGATTTAACTACAAAGCTGGAGCCAGCAGCCAATTACCTTAGCTGAGCAAAAAGACTTGGAGTCAGGGGAAACACTGCACCTGTCTACGTCTGAAGGTCCTCCTACCAGCACCTCTAACATATTTCATCCCATTTTTTTTAATCCACACATAACCTGCCGTAAAACCACAAACTGTCACTTTTGCACTTTTTTTCTTTATTGTAAGCTAAGATAATTGACTGTTGGCAGTAGCTTCATATTTATCATTCAGAAACAACAAAGATGTAGCTCTCAGCAAAATTACAAACTACTCCATCTTAGTTTTTTTTTTATTTGACATGTTCATCTTTTTTTTCTTAAAAAGACATTCATTTCTCTGTCCACTCAATAAATCACTAATCAGATACCTGTCATCATTTAGTTTTACCTTGTGTATCTCGCTCCCCCACACTGCGGTTAGACGGTTTATCTTTCATCACATTATGGACAAGAATCTCTTTAAGAAGACTCAGTTTTTTATGATCCATATTCTCAAAGACATTCTGAAAGGAAATATACAATTTTACTGTTTTTAGTCAACTTGAGTATTGCATATCTGTTTGGCAATTATTTCGTGAAAGAATTACTGGTACCACTTTCTAGTAAGGAAACATTTACATAGGGTTTATAAGCTGTATTGGACTTATTACTGGTTAATATTAACATTATTTACTAATATATTCTATATTAGTTATACTTATAGATTGGTGATAGGCCATAAAAGACAACAACCTTTAGGTTACTGGATTGTCAAACTCGACACTTTTGACACTTTGATTAGTGAGGCGCCTCTGATAGACTGGAAAAGTGATGCAGGACATCTGGACCAAAATCCATTTATAAAATCCATTCATGCTGCTTTAATTACAGTGCTAGCAATAAAGGAAAGCAAAGTGTAACCTAAAAGTTGTTGTCATTAACAGCTTAAACCTGAAAGCATTAGTAAATGAATTACTTTAAATTAAAAAGGCGTTATTTACAGCTTACAAAGCCTTTATAAATAGTACCTTACCTGAATGTAAATTACTTAAGGTACTCAATATTTGTTATGTAGTAAAACTCACCTTGAGTAATTCAGTCTGTTGGCAAATGTTTCTATAAAACTCCTGTATGTCTTTGCGGTGTCGGGCCAGTTGTGAGGCTATATGGAGGTTCTGATCTTCGAGTTTGTCGTACAGAGTCTTCACATTGAACTCCTCCAAATCACAGCACCTAGACACACTTCCTAAATGGTACCAGTAATAGGTGAGTTACAAATGGGCTGAAAAAGGCAAACAGTGGGGGTCTTATCATACCATCCTAGAGGTTGAGGAAGTACTCTCAGGATGCATGACTGCACCTTGCAATCAAAAACCTTAATGTGTCTCCATAATAATTCAGTGGAGTCTCTGTAGCTTTAGTGATAACAGCACAAGTCATTAGAGTGTGATATTAGCCATTATTTCAATTATCATCGATCTAATGGCAGCTGCTCACTGGTCATGCATGATGGTTTTATAATGACTGAGCCAATGGACATTTAAATGCCCTATCATGCTGCATGAATAATGCAATAAGTACTAACTGGAAAACATTAAAGTGCAACTCCACCTTTTAGGATTTTCAAACACTATCAGAGACCACAAAGAAACAAAGACAAGTGTATTGAAAGCGAGCCAGGTAAAAAAAAAAAAAAAAAAAGTGGTTCTATGTGAAACTTTTCTGGAAATATTTTCAATGTGTGGTTATTGACCAGGTGTGGTGCAGAGAATAAATGATGTTTTCAGGATCTACATGTTTGCAGTGAGTCACAAAAGATAATTGCACTTCCATATACAGTTCACTATTTTTGTATTTTGAGTATATAATTGTGTACAAATTCATATAATTGTGATAATTTAAATGTATACCAGGCTACATTTCACAACACTCACTACGCACCACCATTCTAACTGGTACCACCAAACTGTCCTTTCATATTTATAGTTTTTAAGAGGGTTTCTAGAAAAGATCTGCAGTACAGTGTAATAAACAGAGAGCTTACCTCCTTTTGAAACAGCAGGTTCCTCAGCTTCTGCTCCTTCTCCTACACCTCTACTACCAAGGAGGCCACCTTGGCTTGGGACAGCTATGCTGAAAATACAAAGCCACAACATTGTTCTGTGTATCTTTTGTCACACATTAAAATGTTCAATGTAATTTTACGTAGTCCATAGGAAGATGTCTTCTACTACTGACTGTACAAAAACCCACCATCAATGTCTTGACACATAAAATGCAACATCAGCTTCCCTGTCATAAAAGCACACCTTTCTCTGCTGCAAACACACTCCACTGGACAGAAGGGCTCCCCAAGGCTGCGCCACTTTGGCTTTATTCTCCACTGGGAGACAAGCTTTGCCTTGCCAGGTCGCAGAACTAGAATTGTGGTGGTCACAACTATGACCACAACCAACAGCAGACTCAGGATCCCTGCACACAATCAGCATTGTATCGTGACAAGGCTAATTCATTACAGTAATACTCCTGCACAAGAAAATACTGGATAAGCAGTAATTTTACCAACCAGCAATCACTCCCCAGTCAGGGAGGAGGTTGAGTCTGTGCTGCTTGACAATCCCATACTTGACCAGCTGTGCCGGGGTCATGGGTTGAAACACAGCAGCTCTGGGGTCACACTCCGTCCCCTCCTCACTGACCACCACTACCATGCTCCACTGAGGGACAGCGCTGTCCACAAACACATACTTCCCAGTCTCTGAAAACACGTGAGCAAACCTGAGAGTGGTAGAAGAAAGGGAGATAGGAGGAGTTAAAGGGTTACAAAATGTAATTTTAGAGGATGAATACTGTGTGGACTTTTCACTGCCTTGAAGAGTTGAAGTTTGTCTGCTTCATGAGTATCTGCAGACGTCTGAAGGCACCAAAGTCCCAGCTGGGGTTACTGTTGAACAGGTGGTCTTTTTGATACACTGGGAAGTGGCTGAGACGGCGGTCTGTGGGATGTAAATGAAGTTGGAGTAAGATTACAGTGTTTAAATAAAAAACAACACAAACTATGTTAATAAAGCTACCATGAAAGTAAACAAAATCAGTGCTACCAGTGTCGTTGATGGTGAGATGAAAAATTAGCATGTCGCCAGAGGACAGACAGGCAACAGGGTTGGGGATGCGAGGGAAGACAGCCAGGTCACCATCATCATCATCATGTTCGGTGTCTCTCCTATTTCTGGGTCTCGTGTTTTGGATTTCTTGTGGTTCTGAATAAAGATAAATCAGCATAAAATTTCCATTCTTAGGGTTTAAAGTTAAAAATTTCAATATTTTCTGGTAAAATCATTCTGGATAAAGACAACAAATGGGTTGAGTGGAATCTTTAGAGGGAACATCAATAAATATGACAAATGTTGTCACCTGACAGAAACTGATTGACAAGGTCTCTTTGTGTAGGAATCCAACCAAACACTCCGTCAGAGTCAAACTGCACCAAATGTATTTTCCCAATATTCTTTGCATGGATGTCTGGTCCTAAAATATTCATTATTGTCTGGAAGTAAACAGAAACAACACAGATGAGAAGTGAAGCCCAATTCCACAGCCTCCTACATGAACTGATGTAATATAGTGGAGTGTTTTCATCACATTAATAACCAATATGCAAAGAGCAGTTGTGGCATATTGAGATTCTATTTTAATCATATTCATTCCGATTACTGGATCTAGTATGAACAGTTCTGACTTTGAAGTAAGAGGCTTTATTTTTGTTGTACAACATGTGTATTAAAGTCTGTAAAAAAACAAAAAAAACAACACTTTATTAATTTACTGGAAATTGTGTTTCAAAGGCTTAAACATGTAGCTGTTTGCATATAGATAAATATGATGTGTTGTTGTGAAAAATACAGTCCATGCATGTAAACAGTTGTCAAACACTGATAAACATTCAGTCCTGCAGAATATCTCTACGTGGCACACACAAAACATTCTTGGATGATGAAATTTGTGGAAAATGATACGACCAAGCTGCCATCGTGTTGACCTACTAAACACTGTTTCATTCCTGCAGAGTAGAGGTTCATTATCTGTAACTTTCCCTTCACCATATGCAAAAATATCGCACAATCTGCAGCTGCAACATTTCTCCATGTGTCCTACTGAGATTCAGGCTGGCTGAGACCCTGACAAATGCTGTGCCAAGCTTTCCGCCAACTAATCGATGTAGCTAGACCCTACAGTCTGAGAAGTCTCTCGGCTGCATCAGTACCATACCGATGTTGTGTTGTGCTTATTTTTATCTGGTGCCTGCAGCCTTCCAATATCCCTCCTCTCGTTCATACAAACATTTAGAGTAACTGATCATAAGTGTAAAGGTAAATAACTGCACTGGACTGAATTGGACAATTTGCTTTCGAGGTGTAGGTAATCATCAGTTTGTCAGTGGCCCTGCCAGCTTCCCCTCACCCTGGCCCAGACAGTGCTGTCTCTTTCTTTGAGGCTGAGCAGCAGGTGTCCATCTGGTGCAAGCTGGGCAGAGAGTTGAGGCAGCTTGGAAAGGCAAGAAGTATTGCAAAGCTCTTCAGCGGACACGTATCGCTCACACTGGCAGCTGAGGCACCAGGATCCGGCAAAAGACAGAAAGCATTTCAGGTTATATACCACCTAGAAATCATAAGTCCTTCTTTATTACCTGCAGCTTCAGTGGTTTTCATAGAGTAACCTTTAAATCACTAATTGGCTTTACAGGATATTGTAAAGGAACTACATGAACAGAAAAATACATGCACGTCTCACATGCCCATCTCCACATCCAGAGTTCCTCCATGTGGTCCACAGGTGATATTACAGGAGTGGACGGTTGGTGACACACACTCTCTGGATGCTGCCAAACGCACCTCTCCTGTGACACATCGTCTGTTCACCTAAAAACATACAAACACAACCAAGCACAGACGTTCGTAAAGGAGTTCCAACACAAGGAAGTTGCTGTTTTGTTACATCAGCCACGATTGAACAGTACAGTACATTAAAGTTCAGTATAGTATTTTTCCCATCTCACAGGATTAAATTGATTTTCACCTCACAAAAACACTACATCTGGAAACTGTGATGGAAAATGAAGCTGTTAAATCAATGTAGTGTTTTGTTTTTTTTACAAGTTTAGATGGGCTGTTCTGAGAAACTTAGACATCAGACACTTGAAAATTGGCTGCAGGCAAGTCAAATCAAATGCGCAAGAACGCCATTGTTGATGCAAGTGAACACTCAAACATGGGGAACAGTGTGAAAATTTAAAAAGACACTGTAATCAAAAATATTTCTGACTTTACTGACCTCAGGCTGGCAGTCTAACTCACTATCAGAGGTCGAGCTTTTGAAATCCAGTTCATTGTAGAAGATAAAGCCAGTTCTGCACAAACATGACCCATCGGAATACTGGAAAGCACGGTTCTTACCAATGCAGGTGCAAGAGGAAGAACCTAAGGAAACAAGAATGATATGGAAACCCAACATGATACTTTCGAGATGCTTTCTTGTACAGATGAACAACTATACTAGACTTGATGCTAAAATTAATCTATTATCTAAACATCTGACCGGCTGGTGAGGTGGAGGAGCTGCCACAGGGAAAGCAGGCCTTCTGGGCAGGCAGGTGGTTGAAGGTGTTGACTGGGCATGGGTGACAGTCGCCCATTTTCTGAGCATGAGTCAGGTTGCCGAACGAGCCAGGAGGGCAGGATAACGGTTGGGTGGATCCCATGGTGCAGACATAGCCGAGAGGGCAAGGGTTACTCTTGTAGTTGTCTGTACCTGTAGCATTACAATTAGTTCACATTGTATTTGGAATTTAACAATGAATGTTGTACAATGCTTGTGAATAGTTTGTGTCTTTGGATGTAAGAGTACCTGGGGGGCAATAGTATCCTGGTGGACATGGAAGGCATTTCAGAATGGGGGAGAGGTATGGTCGATAGGTGCCCCCCTCACAAACACTACAGCAGCTGTCTTTGGATCCTCGGAGCCCACTGGTGTCGACAGGCATGGAACCCCCTTCACAGGACTTCATGGCAGAGCTGTTAGCTGGGCAGTAGTAGGGAAATGGACAGCTGTGGGGCATAAGAACAGAGTTATTTATAAAGCTATAACTCACACACAGTAGAATCAGTTGAAACCCATTAGGCTTTCATCATTTCAGCAGTTGTGGCCTCTCATTTTCATTAAAATCTTACAGCCGACATTTGTTTTCGTGCCAGACTTCAGGTTATTAGACCATTCATGCACTCACAGTTGTTTGGGGACGTTGTAGGAATGGGACCCCTCAGGACAAAAATAACCTTCTGGACAGACTTGAGGCTCAGCAGTTTGAGGTCCACAGTATGAGCCAGCTCTGCACAGCTTCTCTGCAACTGCCCCTGGATTACAAGAGCAACTCATTACAGCAGAACTTCATTACTGTATATAGGTATTTATTGAAATAAAAGATTCTAAGTCATCACATACAGAAGATATACATCGATCAGCCACAACATTCTGACCACTGACAGGTGAAGTGAATAACATTGATCATATTGGTACTATGTGGTGTTCTGCTGGAAAACCTTGGATTTTGGCATCTGTGTTGATGAGACTTAGACACCCAAATAAACATTGTCCCAGAACAAGCACACTCCCTCATGCAAATGGAAATCCCAAATGTCACTGGTCTACCCCCGCAGGAAAATGCACCCCACCACATGGCAAAAACATCAAACAATCAGGAACATCTTGAGGAACATGACAATGGCCCAAGATGATGATTCGACTCCAAACTTCCTAGACCCCATTCTAATCAAGCATCAACA
>OMNN01089754.1:0-16062 GCA_900302755.1 Chromis chromis
TGCCGACGTGACTGGAGTTCAGACGTGTGCTCTTCCGATCTACAGGAAAATGCACCCCACCACATGGCGACAACATCAAACAATCAGGAACATCTTGAGGAACATGACAATGGCCCAAGATGTTGATTTGACCTCCAAACTTCCTAGACCCACTGCATCCTGTTGATGCTTGATCAGAATGGGGTCTAGGAAGTTTGGAGGTCAAATCAACATCTTGGGCCATTGTCATGTTCCTTAAGATGTTCCCGATTGTTTGATGTTTTTGCCATGTGGTGGGGTGCATTTTCCTGCAGGGGTCGGCCAGTGATATTTGGGATTGCCATTTGCATGAGGAAGTGTGCTTGTTCTGGGACAATGTTTATTTGGGTCTCTAAGTCTCATCAACATGGATGTTAAAATCCCAGGTTTTCCAGCAGAACACCACATAGTACCAATATGATCAATGTTATTCACTTCACCTGTCAGTGGTCATAATGTTGGGGCTGATCGGTAGATATTGATTCATGTTGCACAGGTGGGCAGATAGCATGGATGAATATGGTCCAGCATATATTAAAAGAGCCTCTGTGATTGTTTATTCTTGCTATTAGTCTTTTTCTTGAAATATATTCAGACAATAGAAGGTGCGACTGGGATGGTGAGATGTTATTTCTGTCTTTCCAGATAAGGTTTACTTAGTTCAGAGCTATTCATTCATTAGTTTAAGGTATATAATTTATCTATCCATTACTATTTCCAGGTGTTCATTTATCCTTGTTACAGTTTCATCTGGTAATCCATACTGAGTTTGAACTGTCAACCCGTATAGCTAATTTAACCATGTATTGACTTTTCCACCATTATCTGTCATCTATATTAATCATTAATGCATTCCTTTCCACGGTTTATTTCCACTGCTTAGCCATTGCTTTTAATTACCTGTCAACTTTTCTACTTAAATCTGTTCAGATCCATTCATTTCTTGAATTAATTAGTAATTTGTTTTTTCAGATGAGTTCAGTAGTCTTTTCACGTAAACCCTGGCAACTGCAGAAGAACCCCCATGTTGGGAGTCACTGATTTAAACCATCTGAATAGTAAGTGATAGCTATTATTTAGCAGATAAATGTAGTTGCCTCTGAGACGTGATTATAATGAAGCAAAGGGTAGCAGAATAAACTTTTCCACTGGTGGTTAAAACCGAAAAAACGGAGTACATGTTTCGAGACAGATTTTCGAATTTCCTCTTTGATCAGATGAGCTAATAGCCAACAGTCTAAAAATATGATTTCTGGTACCTGTCCGGCTCTCTGCAGGTTGCCAAAGTGAACGTCGGGGATGAAGAGGACGGGCTGAGCCTCCAGGTCAGTCATGGTCTTGAAATAGGTGGTGTCCGACTTTTTTTGTACGGAGATCACGCCGACACCTCCATCTTTCCCTGCACAAAAAAGGTGTATTGAACATGATTTCTACCTCTCTAGACCTTAAGTTACACCTCTGTGCTATATTTTTTTCTGATTTTGATTCAAAACTCAAACCTTTTGACTTCTTGCGGAACAGTTTTCTTTCTTCATCCCTTATTTTCCTCTCTGCTCCCTGAGGGGGGAAAAAGAAGCACAAAAAAACACCCGTCAGTTTGTGAAAATGGCACAAACCTCAGAAGCAGATCAGTTTCCATTGATAGAAATGTTCAGGTGTGTTTGAGGATCACTGACCACTAGAGGGAGGACTGAAGTCATGATTTAACTGCTTTTCCACCTACAGGTCTGAACGCTTCACTCTAACACATTTACAGTATAAGCCTGAGCATTTTCACTGGTGACTCTCTGCAGCTTAAAGCATATAAGAAACGTTAAAGATAAAAACTTACAGACTTCATATTACTGTCATGTGGATTGAGACAAATGTAGTAAAAAAAAATTACAGCACACCAAATTATATTAAAATCTGTGATATCAGTTAAATGGTAAAATGGTCTGCACATAGCGCCTTTTTCTACCTTAGTGGTACTCAAGGCGCTTTACAATGTGTTTCACATTCACCCATTCACACACCAATGGCAACAGAGCTGCCATGCAAGGTGCTAGCCTGCCATTGAGAGCAACTTTGGGTTCAGTCTCTTGCCCAAGGACACTTAGGCATGCGGAGAGGCCAGGGATCGAACCACCAACCTTGTGATCAGTGGACAACCCACTCTACCACCTGAGCCACAGCCGCCTAGGCTTAGAGTTGTTTTTATCGTCCTTCCAGAAAATGCTAAAGAAGTCATAAATGCAGCAATACTTTACCATTTCTGTCTGTCATAAATTTCTCTCACATGTAAGCTTTTGTTATTATATTACAGAGGATGAGGAACTTAAAACTGAGCAACATTCCTTCAGATTTACCACCTCACAGTGACAGCATGATTCCCTGGTTGGTTAAAACTTTATGAATAAAAACAAAATGTAAATAAATAATGGAGTATGAATACAATGCGGAAAATTGTGCAATTGTTGTAAGTTTTTGGAAAATGTTTCCACATTTTGTTTTCAATTTTGCTTTGGTTGTATTCTTTGGGTAATTTGCTAGAAAACAAATCTCCTCCTAAGTCACATTTTTTTCCTGCAGAGTGCATCAGGTTGTCCTTTAGGATTTCTCTATACTTGCATTCATTTTACCCTCTACCTTTACAAACCATCCAGGGTGCTGCTGCCGCAGAGAAGCATGCCCACATCATGATGCTGCCACCACCATGCTTCATGGTGGAGATGGTATTTTTGTGATGACATGCAGTGTATCTATCTATCTATCTATCTATCTATCTATCTATCTATCTATCTATCTATCTATCTATCTATCTATCTATCTATCCATCTATCTATCTATCTATCTATCTATCTATCTATCTATCTATCTATCCATCTATCCATCTATCCATCTATCCATCTATCTATCTATCTATCTATCTATCTATCTATCTACCCATCTACCCATCTACCCATCAATCCATCTATCTATCCAACTATCCATCTATTTATCTATCTATCCATCTATCCATCTACCCATCTATCTAACTATCCATCTACCTATCCATCTATCCATCCATCCATCCATCCATCCATCCATCTATGAATTTCTAAGAATTTACAAAGACTCTTTCATGTCAAAGTGAAGACAGATTTCTGCAAAGTAATGTCAATTAATGAAAAACGTGACTCACCTAATTCAACAAACACGCAGTAACTGTATATCTACCTATCTGCCTATCTATCTAGATAATGACTATACAACTCAGACAACAATAAATACCTAAATTAGCGAGGTAGCCAATCTTAAGCAAGTTTAAATACTCTACAATATACAATTTTCAGTCCGTATTGAAATGAATCAATGAATCAAAATTAATGGGTTCCATGGAGGTAACACATTCAACACTACACTGTGCTGTAGAAAAATGTAAGCAGAAATGGAAACCGAGATAAACACCTCAATGGTCCTTCATAGGAACACAGAGGTTCATAAGTCAGACACAAAGTGTGACAACGAGGCGTGTACAGCTGCAGCATTATGGAAAATATTTCCAAAGCCCTCAATTAACTCAGAATGGTGTTAATGATTTTGACATGAAATTATTTACGTAGCCACTCCTAAGCTACCCACACACACCATCAAAACAATAAAAACAGAAGGAAAACAACTGCCCACTTCCACCGCAGCGTGAAAAGAGTTGCGGTAAACATGTTCAGTGACTGGAAACAGAAGCCTGGTTCAATGCTGCACCTGCTGGGCCACAGCTTTTTGGTCCTTTCCCCATCGCTCACTGTCCATCTCTCCAGGGAGACAACAGCCACGGCCCATAGTGGTCCAGCAACCCCCTAGTCAGCTCCAAAGCATCCCAGACCCTCTTTCATTTCATCCCCAGCCCATTCATTTTTCTTGGAAAGTGACAGTTTCAGGTTATACATATTGTGGCGTTCGTATTAAAGGCTTCCTCCCACTTTGTGTTCCCACTGTACAGAAAACAGATCTCCAGCAAAGCCAGCCGCTGCACATTAATCACTGCACGACGACTTAAGCTGCTGCAGCCCCATATCCTTTTGAATGGCCAGTTGGGAGGACAGCATGGCTCTCAGATTGATTTTCACAAAGAACAAACACAGACAGACAAAATGAAAGCGAGAAAACTGGAAGCAAAAGGTAATATGGGATCAAAGCTGGAGCTGATGTAGCACATAAGGTAAATCAAACCGATGCAGCTGAGCTTCGCTGTGACATTTTTTTGAATTGGAGTGTTAGCAGCTAATATGTGCCAGGAGAAGCCACATGCGTGTGCGCAACATTCCCCCAAGGCATAACACACACACAAACACAGAGGAGGAAGCGACATACGTTATCTGTCGAGATACATCAACCCCTCTGGTAACATTGTTTGGGTCAGTAAGGACGCCTCAGCCCATTTCCAAACAGGCAGAAACCCTGAGCTCTGAGCTCCTTCAGGCAAACTGGCTCCCCACTGACCGGCTGCACTGTCCTTGTCAGCTTCCTAAATAACAAAATAACCTCCAGAATAATTCAATTGTTTCGCTTGCAGTCGGAAAATGCTCAAACAGCTGTTACAATGAGAATGCCATTTCCTCCTGGCAAATAGCATTTCACGTAACAATAGACAAATATTTGGCTATAAAAGCCAAGTGTCAGGGGGGAGCTAAGCTTATTGTACGCTGTTCTTCAGCTGCTACCCACAAACATGAGTAACAGTCTAGTAGGATGCAGGGAAGAAAAGAAGGAAATGAGAAAAACCTAAATATTGGGCCCATTTTACCAAAACCAAGTCCCTCGACTCTCCCAGCAGAAACCTACAGAGTCGATTTAAAATACTCAAAATCCTGAAGTAATATAACTGCGAGCCCTCTTCTCTCCTCATCTTAAGGGGGAATTTCATCATCTACAAGTTTAAAGCCCTCCATATAATGTGGTCGGTGTTATAAAAGCACATCCAGTGAGTGTCAAAGGTGTTGTTTATCTGTCAATTATGCAAATTGGGACGCTGGGATGTGGCTGTGAGGAATTCGTTTCCATTATGGCTAAGATTCACCAGCAAAAACAGCAGAGACACGCCGAAGAGAGACTACGGCATAATTTCACATGGCAGGAGATGAACCTCACAGCAGATTCAGTACACTGCCTGCACTGAAAAGAAATGGAGCGATTGAAAACAGAATTGAATTCCTCTAAAAAAAATGGAAAGAATAAAAGGGCCGGAAAATGTATTACAATGAGCTCCAAAAATAAAATAAAAGTTTTGGGCTCCCAGCTGCAACATGCAGAGAAGGGGACAGGCTATTTGAATTCATTTGCTCTGGAAACTTGATGCTTAGTCAATCAAAAACCAAGAAACGTATTGTTTCTACACAATCAGTGTAATTTAGGTGCTCATTCATCAATGAGCACCTAATAGCAAATTACATGTCTTGAATGCATCGCACACCTGCTGTCACATCCTGCTTAGATTTTTCAAAGTCAAGCCACATCCAAATTATGCTTCTGCCTAAATATACGTACGCCTGCGCTCCAGATGAGCTGCTTACATTGCAAAGCCACAACCAGAGTGTCTTCTGACCTTCTTTAGGAGTGATGGAGACTCGCCCACCATAATATATGTCCACCCACACACACAACAGCACATACATTTACTCACTCAATCACAGTGTGGGTTGTGGACACATCTGGGCAGTGAAGAGAAAATATCATCAGTCAATAAATGAGACCCAGCAGCGGCAGACTTACCTTTGAGAATGCTCTGGCCGTGCAGCACGTCTCTCGAGACAATCACCGTGTAGAAGTTCTGGGAGAAGCCTGGTCTGCATGGGGGTTTGAGGGGCTGGCCTGCCTTACTACCCTGAGGAATGAAACAAGACAGCCTGTTAAGCATTGGCAAATTGACTCGCAGCCACGGGGTCACAAGCTGATCTCACAGCCTTTTCAGGCTGATATTGAACCTCACAGTGTCCCCCGCCATAGTGAGTGATTTACAGTACTTCAGCCTGCAGCATGTTGCACTTGGTCCATCACAGTGAGGAAATCCACATCTGGGGCTTAAGACACCTGCTCAGAATCACTGTAGTGAAACAGCGAGTCTCATGAGAGACACTCAGACGCTACACAGAGGGGGAATAAATCATTTCGATGATGGTACTCATCATCAAATCATCATCATCATTATGACAATGTTGCAATTATCATATTTTGATTGTAGTAAAAAAAAGTATTGTAAGAATGATGACTGTGGCTGGGAGGAAATGTTTAACACCCTATATACTGCCTGCTGATTCAAGTGTGTGTGTGCTTGTGTGATAAAGAATTAAAAAATTGGAAAATACAATAATATATTTTTTATATATGAGCATATCTGCAGGCTCACAGTAACCAGAGGGAAGGAAGAATGCAGCGATCCACCTGATTCATTACAACAATTTATGTTTTTATAAAGCAAATCTATTCAAAATACATACATATTCAACTGAATAATTCGCCAAAGCTCAGCAAACTACCACAGCAAAAAGGCTGATTAGTGCAGGCCTACATTATTCTCCTAAGTTTGGAAATAAAAAAAAGATGAGCTGCTCATAATTGCTGATTCGCTGCTTAGATTAACCTTCTTCATTAAACACTGAGAGACGATGCCAGAAATCCAGAAAGGGGAGAAATTACGCTGCGTAAACGTGCGTAAAACGAAGTTGATCGCAGCCAACAGCACGAGAAGCCCCTCTGGAAACACTGTCCTCTGCAATAATGCGCTGCAGTTCATTTTTGGACGAGGAGGATCTGGGAGGGTAACGAGCAGAGTTTTCTGACTTTTTTTTTTCCCCACCACAGTTAGAACAAAAATATCCTTGACCTAAAACGTACAGTAATAGGCTCCATTACACGCATCATGCTGCTTTTAGCGCAACACTGCGAGGCAAAGTGAGCCGTTCCCTGCCACTTTCCAGTCCTCCCGCAGCCCCCCAAGTGAAGCACTACAGCAGTGCAGCACTTCCAGCCCGCCGTGAGCCGAAAAAAGGGAACATGCAGAAATTAACTCATCTTACCGAGGATGCGCCCACAAGTAAGGTGCACGCCAAGATGACGCAGCCAACGCTCATCTTTGCGAACCGGCGTGTTAATGAGGAGGAAAAAAAGGAAGAGAGATGAGTCTTCTTCGCCAAATACACCTCAGTAATTCCCTGTTTTCTTCTTGTCCGGGTGCTGAGTGAGAGACCGTCCCTACTTGTCTGGCGCAAAAGTGCCGCTGAGACAGGAGATGCTTTCGTTCGGTCCAGAGGAAGCCGGTGCCCATTGGATAGCAGCGTCACTACAACCCCTCCTACCGCACGGAGGAGCAGCCGAGGCGGTGCGCGCTGTCCGTGCTCCGAATCACTCCCTGTGATGATGAGGAGGATGATGATGATGATGCCCCGGTGCCACTCCTGGGATCTATTGGAAGAAAGAAAAAGCATTTTCCAGGCTATTTAGATTCATATTTTTTTAAGATGGAGCAAAAAAAGAAAGGCGGTTCTGGCTGTGTGAGTGACAAGCAACCATCCGAGTCCTTTCATGTGTCCATCAGCTAACTGGAGTCTATTTCACACCCCAGTTACCCCCTCTGCCCCTGATCCAGGGTATAAGTATAGCAGTTATTAGCTTTTTATTAAAGCTGCCTATAGATAGACCAGTGCGGGATAAGACTTTGATTGTGAATGAAAGGTTCAAATAAAATAAAGTAGGCTACAATAAATCTGCAGCCTGCATACAAGATATATATTTGTTTTGTTTTGTATTAAATCATTTGGTTCAGTATTTAGCGTAACATTTTAATAAATATATGGGATTATTCCTTTATATTTAAGGTACTTTTCATTCTAATACCTACAGTCACTCTGCTGGAGGAGATCAAGTGTAACCAGAGTAAAATATAGCACCTATATGACATGTCACACCCCTTTTTCTTTCATATTTTCACATACACGTCCAGTCTTGGCGCTAAAACCTAAAGAAAAAGTACAAAACGTTCATAAATGTTTGTTTTTTCTACTGTAGTCTGAAATATTACCTGGGGGAAAAAAAGTGCAAACTGCACCTTTAACTGCTTTAACTGCTCTCACAATTTAATAATGTTGACATTTCCAAAGCCTCAGATCAGTGCCTCAATTTCCATATCTGAGAGGTCATGACAATTTAATCCCATCAAAAGGAATAGGACAGTATTGCAGTGTCAATCAGCACAGCCCAGTGTCTGCCCCTGTCACTGCCACTCACTCTGCCGCTTTATTTCCACTGCCAGCTCCTTCGATATTGCAAAAACATTGAAATCGTTTCTGAACATTTTTTTCTCCCTTAGTTTCCTTCCTTTAAACAGTATCTTCAAAATAAACTGCTTGAGGCGGTTAATTAAGAAGTACTCCTAGTCTAGTTGACTACAGCTCAGTGGGTGTTTCTGTCCAGAGGGCAGGATTTTTTAAGGTCAGAGATATGAGAAACACACTCCACTCATCTCTCTTCCGGGCATTGTGCTTGTGCTTTTATTATACCCTGGAAAAAACTTGGCAGAGGAACTGTACGACAAGGATTTAAACTCGCACCCTGTACAACAAACAGCAAGCCTTAATAAATAATGTCGCCTTTATTCACATGGGACCAGCTGTTGACAAGAAGAAGGGTTAAGAAGGAAAAGAGCTTCCAGGGAGGAAAAGTCTGAGTTTGCTAGAAATGGTTCATCCTCCAGGGAAATGAACAACAGTTTTACTGTAATTCCCCACAAATTAAAGTTTAAAGTAGCTTCACACATCACACATTTTAACCTAAACCTAATTAGTAAAACAGCCCTGTTGATAAAGTGACCATGGTTGGACGTCGCCTTCTGTCAGAAATATCAGCTCATCCCTCTTTAAGCTCGCATTATCTTATAGTTGTGGTTCTAAAAAATACAACCTCCCCATCTGCCTCTGTGGCACGAACGCGGTGATATCCATGAAATTATTGTTTTGCTGAATTAGTACCCCGAAGAAGCGCACGACTGATTCTCCGCACAGTGAATTCCGAATGGCTCGAAGGTACCCTGCCAGTTTAGGAAGGCAAGTAAATTATTTCTTTCAAGTATGGAGCATTTGCCTAATAAAAATACCATCTGGGCACTTGAAGTGAATTGGTTTAAGGTCGTGCTGAATTATTAAACATCTCTCACAAAATGAGCCCTGGCTCTCCTTTTTTTTTTTTTTACAGTACACCTCAGCATTGACTATACAGGCTCACAAATTCTGCTTTCCATTTGTTATTTCGTGGATTGCTTTTTCTCTTGTGGTGCAGTCGTTTGTGAAGAGATTCATTTATATGCAAAAAGTCTGGACTGCTCTGAGCAAATGACATATCTTGTTGATTTTCTAACATGACAAAAAGGAAATACAAACTTTGCAGCAGAGAGACAAAATCTAAAAAAGAAACAGCAATATGTCCAAAGTTTGGCTTCTACTCATTAAGTCTCAGCCACAACATTATGACCACTGACAGGTGAAGTGAATAACATTGATCATATTGGTACTATGTGGTGTTCTGCTGGATTCACTGCCAACATCCTGGTGCCAGACCCCATAGGACACCCTGAGAGGTCCTCTTGTCCATGCCCAATGGTTCAGAGCATTTTTGACCACATAAGGGGGACCAACACAATATTAGGCAGGTGGTCATAATGTTATGCCTGATCGGTGTACATGACTTGAAAGTCAGGTGAAGAATTGTCAGCTGATGAGACCAGAGCTATTAAATTCTGACTCTTTAAACTTGGGGTGACACTTTACCAGCCATGGACTTCTCTGAGGATCAGAAAATGAAGCTAATTGATGCCTACAAAGCAGACGAAAGCTATCAAAGTGCTTCCACCCTGGAATTTCCACTGTCCTAAATGTCATTAAGAAACAGCAGCTGTGTGATATCTGCCGAAGGGGAGGTTAATAAATGCTTTTTTCCTCTTCTTTTTTTTCAAGTTAAATTACAGTAACAGTGTGCTAACATTTAAAGAAAGACTTATTTTAATGTACAATTGCTGCAGGGGTTGTTGTTACCTTTATTCACTTCAAAAAAATGTAAAAGAAAAAAAAAGTGTAATTTATCTGAACCTTTGCATACATTTCTCTCAGGCATCCTGGTTTCTCTCCTCCACCGAGTTTATGAGGAGACAATACTTCCACTCGTAAATTGTGTTTTGAGAAGGGCACGTTTACAACAGCACAGTTCTTAGTCTTGCATTTATCACCGAGGCACAAAATTTGTAAAGGCTCATTGGGGATTTAATGATCCTGGTGGCATAAATTAGGGCCAACCAGTACATGATCATATCTGATACCAATATAATAATTAGGAGGAGATTTAACTTAGTCAAGATTCATTTTCATGATACAGTTGCTCAGATACAACCATACACACACCTGTAGTCCACCTATGATTCACACATCAAACAATCAGGAACATCTTGAGGAACATGACAATCACCCAAGATGTTGATTTGACCTCCAAACTTCCTAGACCCCATTCTGATCAAGTACCAACACGATGCAGTGGAACAAGTTTGATTGACAGAGGCCCCACTGCACAAGCCAGAGTACCCAAAGGATCAACTGCCAGCGTCCTGGTGCCAGACCCCATAGGACACCCTGAGAGGTCCTCTTGTCCATGCCCAATGGTTCAGAGCATTTTTGACCACATAAGTTGGACCAACACAATATTAGGCAGGTGGTCATAATGTTATGCCTGACCAGTGTATGTGTTTTTCTACAAAAGTCTTCATTCTTTAACAAAAAGTGTGCATTTTCTTGATATTAGTGTTACATGTAACACAAGCAGCCTCTTCAATCTAATCTAAAGGGGCAAAATGATCATTTAAATCAGGAATTGTCCGATAAAAAACACCCAGAGTTGACAGAATAATTGGGTACTCTTTTTGCATTGAGATTTCCAGAACTGAATTTAATTAGAGATGTTTTCTAGGCCAATCTACAATCTACACACGTAATCTATTGTAAATATTAAAGGGCTAATCACATCAGCAGTTTTCAAACAGCCCTGAAAACATGAAATATCTTCATCTTTCACATGTTACATTTGAGAGGGAGATAAATGGAATAAATAAAAAGACAAAGAGTGAAACAACAATAGCAATAAAATCCCCACTGGCCAAAGTCATGCAGCAGATCTCAGTTTATGGGTGTTGAACACTTTTATCTTCGTGCCATCACTAAGAGTAAGATGCAGTTCAGGCGGTCAGTGTTGTTTACCGCTGTATTACTTTGTGTTATCTAACAGGTTCAGCAGGGGGCAAAACTAATAGTAAGAGGACATACTGTAAGTGTGTAACTTTCTTGTGAGTCTTTACACATTCAGTATACATTCTCACAGAGGAAAAGTTTCTCCTTTGCCGTCTTCATCAGATAACATGGATCGCTGCCAAACAGCCATGATCCGGTATGAATTTCGAAGCCAGCATAGTTTAAAAATACCAACAATGTCGGCGTGTTTTTAAAGGCCATAGGTGCTCCCGTGTCTGCACATCGTTTGTTATGAGCCTGCCAGCTTATTACTGCTATTAAGTCTGTGAAGCAGATGAAAGTAGCTGATCAAATTAGAGCCCAAAGAGTTGATATCATGCGTGAACAGGTAATTATTAGGTCTACTGTACACATCATGAGCCACGGGACAGAATCCATATGTGTGAGCTTTTATTTAAGCAAGGTGTGAAAAGCCACACAGAGTTCATCAACCGCCGTATTCGCAGCGACGCCATTGATGATGCAACCGTTGCGACATTGTCAGCCGTGCGGGGAAGCAGCGCGACTTGCCATCGATGTGAAACTTTTCCTCGTTGCTGACCGAGTAGAAAACTTCACAGACGTTTCTGGAGTTATGTGACAGCATAGTGGAAAAATCTACAAAACCCTCCAGATTAATTAACTCTCAGGGAAAGGAGTGAATAGCATTTCAAAAATGTGTTATGGCACGAAGCCTTTCTAAAATATTTGGAGGGTTTTCAGGAGAAGAATGCTGCAGCTGCTGCCAGTGTGAATCGAAGTAATGCCTCTTCAGTAATTTTAGTGACCGTGTCTACAACAGAATGCGGTTGAGAATTTATCTCTTTTGTCAACACTCTTTACAACTATGCTGGAATCAGGTTGTTATGTTTGCAATCCACACAGTACGAGTGGAATGTAATATATCATGGCGGGATACAGTGTGTTAAGGATCCAAAGTCAACTCTAGTTTCTGCTCAGTTGGTGTTTTTGCAATAATATCTATGCTGGAACAAGAATTTATGAGTGTTTTTCTCTGATGATTCAAGCTGACGTTTAATTTTTAAGCGTATTGATATCCAACTGATTCACAGCATGAAGATGAAAAGCAGCAACAACAAAAAAAAACAGGAGATCTCCAATAAACTGCATCACAAATTCTGCACAAACTCCACACCTCTCAGGAACTGGTGTTTTGTTTTTTACCAGCTCTTCTCGAATGAATGAAATATTGATAAGTGCACACCAGAACCGCCTGAAGATCCCAGGAAGCAAACGATCCATCAGTGAAAGACCAAAGTAAACATTTACGCAACACCTTGAGAGGAGCGAGGGGTGTAAAATGAATATGAAGCAATTTTCACATATGAGCGGAATTATTTTTAGCTAGATTAGATAATATTCCATTGCTCTGTTCTAATGGGCTTCACAGATATTTCAGCAGCACAGCCCAGCAGATCACTCTGCCTCCACAGAGGGCGGACTGGGAAAAATCAATAGTTTTTACTAGATGACTGTGGGCCAAAAATAATGGCACAAGGCTACGGGCTGTTCTCCATTTTTAACGCAGGGGATGAGCCCCTGCAGATGCATCTGTAAACCTTTGACTACCATTTCATCGTATACCGCAACTGCCAGAGAGCGGCTCGATGGTGATGGATGACAGTGGATGTCATTTGATTTTCATTTGAACCGGAACATCAGAATCTACTCCGCCTAATTAACCTCTCTGTCTGTCTCCACTCGGCAGACTTCCACCACTATGTGGAGGGTGGGGTGGTGGGGTGGGGGGGCTCTGAACCAACTTACCCACAACAAATCTCACACACTATTTATATTCTACATAGGTTTCACTAAAATTCCCTTTAATTAAGATTTGTTCAGAAATTTCAAAAGACATACTAGTAATGTGTTTTTCCTGTTGTAATTTTGTGGCAGAATGCAGTTGTTACCTACAACAGCCACAGTATTATGACCACTGACAGGTGAAGTGAATAACATTGATCATATTGGTACTATGTGGTGTTCTGATGGAAAACCTTAGATTTTGACATCTGTGTTGATGAGACTTAGACACCCAAATAAACATTGTCCCAGAACAAGCACACTCCCTCATGCGAATGGAAATCCCAAATGTCACTGGCCTACCACCGCAAGAAAATGTACCCCACCACATGGCAAAAACATCAAACAATCAGGAACATCCTGTGGAACATGACAATGGCCCAAGATGTTGATTTGACCTCCAAACTTCCTAGACCCCATTCTGATCAAGAATCAACAGGATGCAGTGGAACAAGTTTGACTGACAGAGGCCCCACTGTACAACCCAGAGTACCCAAAGGATCCACTGTCAACGTCCTGGTGCCAGACACCCTGAGAGGTCCTCTTGTCCATGCCCAATGGTTCAGAGCATTTTTGATCACATAAGGGGGACCAACACAATATTATAGGTGGTCATAATGTTATGCCTGATTGGTGTATATTATGTTTCCTGCAGTGTTTTCTCGTAGAGTGTTTCATTTATGTACCACACTCAAGTTGTGATGTAGTCAGGATCCGGGTCCTTGCAGGTGATAAGGTTTAAAATCACATTAACATCCCATTTGCAAGAGAGGAAAAATTTTGCTCATACATTCAGTGTTTACATTTTGCAACATGACAATAGTACAGGCCCAGTTGGAAAAAACATGATCTCACACGCTTCCATTTAGCTGCATCTGAATCCAAATATGATGACAGTTGGTGGACTGTTTAGTTACTGTTTTGCAAATCCAATCAAACCGCATCCATAGAATTCTGATGAAACAGATTAACAGAGTTTTGACTATTAAAATCCCACCTAAGGATGTTTTTTTCCAAGCAGACACAGCTTATTTAGTCATGAATATTTAATGTCGTACAGGATTTGAAGCCAAGTTTTCAGGGCTTTGTTAGTGGCGTTAATTAACAATGTTGCTAATGGAAAACAATAGAAAAAATAATCCAGTTAGAAATACATTATATTCATTAAGTATTTGCTGTTTGAGTTTAAGACTGATGGTACATTGTTGTAGTTGTCTGAAGCAGCCTTTAGGAATCTCCAGTCCTTTAGGTGGAACTATTTACATTTAGCAGGGCAATCCTTTAATATTGCTGGTGTCATAAGAGATAGTTATTGCTTTCTTTTTTTTTTTTTTAGATTTATTTTTGGCCTTTTATGCCTTTAATGGAGAGGACAGTGCAGTCAGAAATGGGAGAGACATGTGGTAAATGCCCGAGATCAGAATCGAACCCGGGACAGCCGCTACGCCTCTACACTTGGGTCACGCGACATAACCGTTAGGCTATCAGGGCGCCCCGACAGTTATTGCTTTTGTTTTAAAGGATCAAAAATCAAAACCTGCTGCCTGCATTACCTACAATGCAACTTGACTGCTAATGTTTCAGTTGGACATTTCGGTGTGTTATGCTGGTGGAAGATAACGTAGCCTCAAGCTAGCCTCTCACAATTAAATGTGTATTAGCTGCACCTGTCCACAGAACAAAATGTATTATGTTCACAAAAAAGGCTGTAAATCTAATGAGCTGCTTAAATTTTTTAAGCAGAACCTGTTAAAACAGTTGGAGTTTTGTGATTAGTGATTTAGCATAGGTGGGATTTTTTTTTTCTAATCCTAACCAAGAAGTTTTGTGGTGAAAACAAAAGCAAACAGTGACTGTAAACAAGTAGCCAGTCTACACAGATGTAGATTTTGAGTATAAGTCTGCTATTTCTGGTACGCATTCACGCAACTTTTTCCTTTTGCTTGCTTTGCAGTAAGGCCAGCCTGCTTGGTTCTTTCAGTGAATTATCCATTTTTATAAAAACACTCCACTCCAAATGTTCTACTAAAACAATTCCCCTGTCAGAATTTTGCAGGGGTCGCTACATCGCTACACCCTGGGCTTGGCAGCATCCAAGACAATTTAATTGGTTTGATGAAAAAGCAGAAAAGACAAAGAATTTTTCCGCCATTTAGCAGAATGATATGAGGTGCGTTCAGACCATTCTCCACTGTGGAGATAAGTCTGACAATGCAAGACTAGAAAATGACCAAATACAGGAACAAAAAACTGTGACAAAGGTAAACAGTGATTGAAAATGCAACCAAGTGTAAAAAACAACTTCAGGTCTTTGGGTGAAAGCTCTGCAGCTGATGCCACCACCACATCTTTAGGCTCCTAATGTGGACTTTATTGTTCTTTTTATGTGCAAAGCAAAAGAAACTCATGAGTCAGGTGATGTGAGACTTGCAATTCATATGAGGCCAATAGAAAAAATAAGCCTAAAAACATAAATATCCCACTATTTTACAGCCTTTATTGTGAAATTAATGTGTTTGGTGCTATAGACCAACATAGGTAGGACACATTTTGGTGGCATTGCAGACAGGAGCTGAGAGGTGTGGTAATCCTAGTTCGTTCTTTCTTCTCTGTCTCTACAACCCTAATTTTTTCACTTTCAAATTTGTTAGACACCCGATTTCACCCTCCTCCCTCAGCAGTAGCAAGGGGCATTACACAATATTGTTTTGTTAACAGATTTATTATGTGTTGATTGTGTGTTATCCTGAAAAACTACAGCAAAATTCAATAGATGCACTGTAGCTGTTACACTGTGTGTTGTCTGTGTGTGAGCGTTGTTGTTAAAAAAAAATATTCTTGGAAAACTGATGTACTCTCTAGAGGCTCTAATTACTCTTATTACACACTGTATAGTTGCATTAAGCAAATTCACACTTGCTTAAGCAAAAAAAATGCAAGC
>OMNN01089755.1:0-16081 GCA_900302755.1 Chromis chromis
CACAAACAACCACACACACACACACACACACACACACACACACACACACACACACACACACACACACAGGCAGACAGAGGGAGAGAGAGAATGATGTTTTCTTGTTTTTCTGCTTTCACCCTCTCATTTTCTTGCTGTTTTATTCTGACTCATCAAGAATTCTGTCAGAAGTCGTCTTTGAAGACTTTGGCTCAGTACCATGCTCTCTTGTCCTGGTTTTGTTGATATTTTTCTTTCTAAATGTTAATTTGATGCTTATGTGTGCGAGCGCGCGTGTTTTTTTTTTGTGGTTTATGCAGTCCTCGGGGTGGTGTTTACATATAAAGCCTGAAGCTGCCTGACAACAGTCGTCATGATGTTCCAGCACTAATTAACTAATTAAAACATAAACAGAGAAAAACAGGAGCGCAGTGAGCGGACGTACGGACAGACAGTCAGTAGTCAGCTGGGTTTATGCACTGACAGACACGGACCTCCTCTCTTCTCATTTAAGAACATCTGCTTGCTCAAACCCACAGGTTAGTGGGTTAGTGTACAGTGATTGTGTTTTTTATGGGCTGCTGTGGGACTGATAAAAATGGAAGTGACACTGATATTGTTGTGGATCGGCCTCCTCTTTCCGAATGCTAATGAAGGACGAGACACTTTTATTTGTCTATGCGTTCTTTTGAAAAGCGAGGTTATATTGGTTTTTAATGAAAGAATAAAAATGTCCTGCCACAACTGAAAAGTTGAATAAATCAGTCACTGGGGAGGTGTAAAAACCCACAGTGTTTGGATTTTACAGCGTTACGAGGACGACCAGTAACTTATAGCAGCTAATGTTAGTTAATTATATAGCTAACTTTAGATAGATATTGTCAGATATTGAACTTTTCTATCCTCTGGCATTTACCTGTATCATGTAATTGCAACTTTTACCACAGTATTCAGCTCCTATATACGAGATTTTGAACATTAATGAAGCAATAATATAGCACAAAGACTACATATCTGCTGTTTTAAGACATGGAGTAATAGTGTCCAACGTAAAGAGTGAAGTCTCACTTTCTCTTGCTGTGTTGTAATCTGAGCATCTCTGTTTTTATGTTTTGGCAGCCAGTCCAGCCATGAGTGCATGTTTGTGCATGTGAGTCCCTCCCTTTGAAACTGTAAAAGTGCAGTCCAGAGAGTTCAGCTTAAAAGTATTTTATTAATACTGAACAAAAATATAAATGGAGTAGGCAATACTTTTTTAACATAGGGGAACAATGATTTGCTGTCACAACACAATCAACATCATCAAACTATCAAGTACACGATATGTTGAAGACGATATTGGACAGATGGAGAGTGGAGTCAAAGACCAGAAATCACAAGTCGGTGTGTTCACCATTTGCATCGTGTAGTGTTAATGAGGTTGTTGATGCTGCTTGTGTAACGTTGTCTCACTCTTTTCTTCCTAAAGGACTTGGAGAAGTTGGTGAACAATTTAGAGGATAGGATCACATTGTTGGACACATTCATCCAGATGTTTGAAGGGTGCCATTATAGCATCTTGTTGAAACGTGATGTGATAATCATAGGTGAGGATTTCATTTCAGTTTGGTTTGACATTGAGATTGCAATCGATGAAATGCAGACATGTTCTTTGTCCATAGTGTAAAAGTAACATCAATCATGATCTCTTAGATTATCATTTATTATCTTATTATGTGTCCATTTTATGTACATGTGTTCTTGCTGTGGAACTATTTTTGTTAGTAACCTTCTGGTAGGTCAGCTAAGTGGTTGAAGGGTCAAAAGGTCTGAGGTTTACAAAAGAAGATATTTTTACACTCCTAAAAAGGGTTTGGGAAGAAGGACTCTTCACTTTGGTCCACTGTGGTTGTTTGCTTAACAAATAAAGTTGGATTGAATTGGACTCTGGTTCTTATATGGTATGGAACTAATAACGGCGTTACATTTACATCAATGTATACTTGCCAATGAAAAGGAATTTCTGACGGTCTGTTCACTATAAAAGCTGTTTCATTTGCGCTTCTCCTTTGTCGACGAACTCTGTATTCTCCATATCGTATACGATATTAAATCTTCCAACGACCCAGCAAAGTTTTGTGTTTTCTGAGTTTGATTATACAGCAAATTTCCACGACAATGGTATATTCCATACTATCACTCTTCCACTTCCATGGGCCACTCTATGCAGTGTTCACATATGTATAGCCTTCCCCTGTACAACTCCAAATACAACTTCTGCCATCTGCTCTGTACAAAAACGAAATTCCTCAGTGAAAAGGATTGTCCTCCATCCTTCAAGTGTCCAATGAATGTGGTTGATTGTACACTGGAGCTGATTGCTGATTAGAGAAAGGCCTTGGTTTGGGTAACAAGATCACAAACCAGCCTTCCTCACCATCACCTTCATAAGCGTCTCTGCAGCCGATTGCAAACGGTTTCACAGATGGACAGCCAGGATTTAACAATCCTGGGCTCAGGTGGCAGGTGTTTGTTGCACCATGCTGTCTGTATTGATGGTGGAGTTGTGGACATTAAAGCGTCTGGCTACAGCTCTAATGGACATGCAGCGTCCATCATGCCAACGGCCTGTTCTCGTCTTTCTCTTGTCATCTGGGTGTCATTTGCATAAAGCTGCATTCTGAGGTGACCTTTTATAGTCAGTGGTCAAAGGAGTGTCTGTGTTCTGGTCACACTGTGATCATTTAAAGACAAACCTGACCAGACTGTGGAGTTACTCAATGGTTACCAGTTGAACAGCTCAAGAACGGCAGTGTACAGTTAGTTAAATGGAACCCTTTTCCAGCCACAACAATAGAAATTAGATTTTAAAACTTTTTCTCAGTCAGTCAGAAAACAAGCTTTCATGCTGGTTTTTGATTTGTACAGGCACAGTCTTGTAACTTTTTGATCAACCCTCATGCAAACAGTGTTTCCTGCTGTCGTGTTGTGACAACACACACACACTCTATCATTATAACCCCTGATATTACCCTTTGTCATAAATTCCTGCAGTAAGAAAAGGCTTGCACAGTCTCTGTTGTTGTAAAGACAGTTGCCTTTGCCATTTGTTGACACACACATATAAATGAGTCCATCAAAGCTTTGGGATGTGTTTGTGCTAAAGGGTTATCTAACTGAACTTCATAATGCAGCACAGATGGACAACAGAGGCAGACACAGATTTGTATTGAAGTAACTTCTATGAAAGATAAGAAAAAGTACCAACCGCGTGCATCTTTTACAAACACAGCCACGATTTTATATCTTCTAGTCTTTCACAACTGCCTTCAGCAAACTTATCATAGCAGCAGCAGGGGTCCTCCTCTTGATATCAGTCTTCTTATTTTTTTTGTTTGTTTGTTTGACTCTCATGATGGAAAGCAAAAAAAACATTTTTCAAAAGTCAAAAGTCTTACATGCACCTTGGGACTATAAATAATTATAGTGTCTGCAAGAAAAAAATCCAAGTGTAAACATATCCAGTGTCCAGCGTTCATTCATATAGTGGGCAGTGGTCATACAGAAGAAAGATGAGAATTGATCTTTCAGAAACATGCGGAACAATCAGAAAGCAGTTTAAGTTTTTTCTCTTAAACACTTGATAAATTGGGCTGTATGTAGATACAATCTTATTTTAAATGATTAAATCCATTATTATCTAACAATTAAGTTCTTGTCCCCAATTACAAAGTATTACCTCCGCCAAGCACAAAGCGGCGGAGGTTATGTTTTTGCCTGCGTTTATCTGTTTGTCTGTCTGTTTGTTTGTTTGTGTTTGTTTGTTAGCAAGATAACCTGAAAAGTTATGAACGGATTTTGATGAAATTTTCAGGAAATGTTGATAATGTGACAAGGAACAGGTGATTAAATTTTGGTGTCCCCCCGACCACCTCACCCCACCCAAAAAACATATATTCGTCATTAATTGGATTGAATATCCATTACCGCAGCTCCATTTTTAGCATTTAGCATCTCGCACCCCCCACCCCCACGAGCCGAATATTCAGATATTCATCATTAACTGGACCCGAATATCCGCAACACAGAAATTGCTATTCGGACCAGCCCTAATGGGTGCACATGAGCTGCTTGGCGGAGGTCTGCGCTCTCTGAGTGCTTTTCTATATGACATGCAACAACATGTAGTTCTGAAAATATCGCTAGCTGACTTTTGCATTGGGGCTGCACGGTGGCTCGGTTGTTAGCACCATCGCCTGGGATCTTTTTGTGTGGAGTTTGCATGTTCTCCCTGTGCAGTGTGGGTTTTCACCGGGTTCTCTGGCTTCCTCCCACAGTCCAAAAACATGCTGAGGTTAATTGATTATTCTAAATTGTCCGTAGGTGTGAATGAGAGTGTGCTTGGTTGTCTGTCTCTTTGTGTGGCCCTGTGATGGACTGGTGACCTGTCCAGGGTGCCCCCTGCCTTCGCCTGAGTCGGCTAGGATAAGCTCCAGCCCTACAGAGAGGACCCTACAGAGGATAAAGCGGTGTATAGATAATGGATGGACTTTTGCATTTTCACTTTTTGTTACTTGACAGCTTCCATTTTTTTTTCATTTTTCAAATCACCCATAAGCAGAGACAATTTGATCTACTTTCCACAATTGTGTAGATTCTGAATCAGTGACATGGTGAGAAATAACAGTGAGAATCAGGCTTTTATCTTTAATAGTTTGAGACGTCGTCAGTCAAACACAGCCTCAAATTTCAATTTGTGAAAAAAACATGCTGAAAGTGGGTTGATGGGCAATTATTATTATCTCGAAAAGTATTTGATACATCAGGCTAAAATCTTCACTGCCTCAGTGTCTTCAATTTCAGGCACATTAGAGATGGTGGAGCAGAATTTATATTTTTTTATTTGATGATTTAAGATGGAAATACTCACAGATGTAAACAATTTACAACACAACTCCACAGGACAACTTGAAGTAAGTTTCAAGTTATATTGAGATATTCTCGATATAAATAAGTATAAATAGTATACATGTATTCAGCTGATTTTTGATTCAGGAGAGGATGACTTAAAAACCGATAATATTTTCACTTTCACCAATCTCCTGTGTTTAAATGTCATCACTCATGCTCAAAATATTAAACAATGTTGAGAAAACAATCTCACCAGAAGGTCTGTGAATGGAGAAGAAAAAATGAGACCGTGTCATGAAATTATGATTTGCAATCTCATTATTACTGGAAAAGGTGATTATGAGAAAATCGACAAATGCAGCAAAAACTGGAATTAAAAACGTCCTTCAGTGACGGTTACGACCCAGTCTAGGGGAGCAGGGATGCAACATAAAAGAGTAGGAAAAAGAACCAAACTTTGTCTCCAAATCAAAATCACTCTCAAACGAGGTACAAAATCAATCACAAATTTATTAACTAACAAGGCCTAATGTATGGGTAAAACAACCATAGTCAAAACAAAATAAAATAGTGCAATATATACTGTATACAGTGCTACTAAGGTAAACATCTAATCAAAGACTATCAAACCACCACCCAAAACTACACAATACTAACACTAGCAACTATCCGAATTACACAAAAGATCTGAAGACAAAGTTCTCATGAAAACGCCAGAAACGAGGGAAGCCACTGCTTCCAAGTCGAGTCCCATCAGTGACTGGGGAAACCCTGGATTTTGAAGCTGGAGGCAGCCGCAGGGACCAATCAGATGGCGACACCATTGTTCGGAGGAGGGCAGGACCAGCATAGCTACTACAAAAAGAGAGGACCACTAACTCCGACACAGAAGCGGGGACCAAACAAAAGGACGACACAGGGACAACAACACATAACAGAACAATACAGCCAGGGCCGTAACAGTGACAGTTGTCAATGCATCCAATGGATACGAAGCAAAACGAACTGTTAAAATGCAAATAAATGTAGAATAGAAATGTTCATGTTGCAGCCCACAGTGTAACTTACTGTATCCATGGCAAGTTCTTGTTTATTATAGAAGATAAAACTTTGAATGTGCATATTAACTTTGTTGTGCATAAGTACTTTGTTGAAAAGCACACATACTGATATAAACTCATACTCTTTACACAAATAGAACACTTAAATCAAGTAGCACCACAATAGCAGTGATTATACAATAACCACCATAACCTTTCTCATCTTGTAATTATGAGGTAGTCCGTTATAATCATGAGGAAAAAATATCTCCCAGCTTTTTTCTTTTGTGAACGCAACAAACCGTCATAGCATTCTTTTGTCATCTCCAACACATCTGTTAACAGATAAGTGCAAAGGTGATTCCCTTCTGGAAACACAATCAGTGGTTCACACTTAACATCAAGGACACAGAACAGGTGAGACAGTCGATCTGCTCCCCATTAAAGCAGGATTTCACACCTCGCCTGCATCCATGTCTAAAGTGTTCCGATTACCTTGGTGGATTATCATTTTAAGACCAAGCTGTGTTTCTTTTGTGATCACCAGGAGGCAAATTGGGTTCAAGATCAACCTGACGATGTTTGAGTGCATCTCGTTGAATAAGGATGGACATAAGCGGCTCCTTTCTATTTCCAGCATTCAGTCATTTTACACCAGAACACACTGATTTCAAGCTCATTTCACTCACTGAATATGATGCATTTTTCTAATAGATGCACACATATACACCGATCAGGCATAACATTATGACCACCTGCTGAATATTGTGTCGGTCCCCCTTATGTGAACCTAACCTGAACCATTGGGCATGGACCAGAGGACCTCTCAGGGTGTCCTATGGGGTCTGGCACCAGGACCAGGGCAGTGGATCCTTTGGGTACTCTGGCTTGTGCAGTGGGGCCTCTGTCAATCCAACTTGTTCCACTGCATCCTGTTGATGCTTGATCAGAATGGGGTCTAGGAAGTTTGGAGGTCAAATCAACATCTTGGGCCATTGTCATGTTCCTCAAGTTGTTCCTGATTGGTTGATGTTGTTGCCATGTGGTGGGGTGCATTTTCCTGCAGTGACATTTGGGATTTCCATTTGCATGAGGGAGTGTGCATTTTCCTGCAGTGACATTTGGGATTTCCATTTGCATGAGGGAGTGTGCTTGTTCTGGGACAATGTTTATTTGGGTGTCTAAGTCTCATCAACACGGATATTAAAATCCAAGGTTTTCCAGCAGAACACCACATAGTACCAATATGATCAATGTTATTCACTTCACCTGTCAGTGGTTTTAATGTCGTGGCTGATTGGTGTATAATCAGGTCAACCCATAACACAGGTATTGGGCCCTGAACATAGACACAGATGTTACTTATATCATACTATGGATCTGTTCTGTTCAAGTCTCTCAGTAAGTCATGACAGTGTGATAATGAGTGAGCGTGCACAATACATTGAGTCTGAAACGAACACAGTTAAATGAGATGTAACCACCATTAATTTTAGCATCATCTCTGCTTTTCTTCGTGTGATATGTCAAAATGTCTTTTTTTAGAACAGTCTAAAATCAGTAAAGCTGCAGCGGATGTTGGGGCAAACAAAGTTCTTGACTATCATCATAGTTAATCATCCCGTTCCCTTGCAGTGATTATGAAAACCATCTGCCTAATTTGATATGGATCATGCTTATTTCTGCACATCCAAAGTGCTCGTGTTAAGAAATGAGAAACAATGTAAACAAACTTGCTCAAGTGACATTTCCACGTATTTGTTTACATGTTGTTCATATGCTGCTGAGAACAAGCCGTCTAAAAAGCTAAATTGTGCTGCTGATCAAGAAACTTTTTTATGCTTTCCAGGGATGAGAGACCTGGATTACACATGGCCTGCGTGATGATGGGAACCCACAATAGTGCAGATAATGACAGATATCTATCAACCACAAGCAGCCAAAATGTGTCCGCTAAGCCATTAGTCATTTTAGTTGTGTCAGTCATTTTGCATTGTGCTCTGTTTACTGTGTCACATCTTTCCATTGCCTGCTTTGATGCACACTGTTTTCCAACTGCTGACCTCTTAAAACACTCCCAAAATGGGAAGCATGTCGTGTTAATATGACAAACATGTGCTATCATAATTCTGTATTAAACTATTTGTGATTTAATAGTTTATGTAAATGTTTCCTGTTGCTTTAAAGGTCCTATACAATTCCCCTTTTCAGAAAATCAATGAAACTCTCACATATTTCCAGAATGTGTCTTTAAATTCTCAGCTGCTCTAAACAAGCCGTTTCAGTGTCTGTAGGCTAGAAGAGTGGCAGTAGTAAGTGTCACAGTTTTTTATTTTACACCTCCCAAGTTTATAAAGATACAAAACCCAATAACTATTGATTTTCACCCTATGGTACCTTTAATGTGGTGAAATGTAGTAAATGAAAAATGTTATGACGAATCGTGCAGCACCCATGGCGTGTCCTCACAGCACCCACTTTGTGCACCACCGGTCTGGCAGCTTAGGCTTGGCTCGGTGCGACTCCCTGCTCAGCCTTTAATACAATCTGATCTCGCTGCTTTATGGAAGATTTGATTTGCTTGTATCATCACCATCTAATATAGACAGATATTGAAATCAATCAGGCAAATGCAGAACTAGGGAGCATCATCATGAAACATAAAGTCTACAAGATTAAAAGATAACAGATATGTCAACAGTGGAATTTCTTGTCAGTTTGACTTAACTTGCACAGTGTGTTCTGTTGTTCTATCCATCGACTTTGTGGTTGTTGTGTGTCTACGAAGAGGGCAAAGACAACCAGTCAGTGGTACAAACTCAATTAGCAAGGTGACTTCCATATGATCGCACACAATACTTCCATGCAGTCACAAATTCTTCACAGATCTTGCCACAAAGCTACCTGTCATAAAGATTCTTTGATCTGATTTGATTTGTATTAAGGAATTACACTACTGTTTCTATTAAATTCAATTTTCAGTGTAATTTTATTCACACTTCCCATGATGCACCTCTTCTGTACTCTGAGATGACATATATTGTGAAGTCCCCCAGCAGTCTAAACTTATAGCAGCATAACTAAGGGACAGCTGAGGTGATCCTGAGCAGCCCTAACTAGAAGCTTTATCAAAGAGGAACGTTTTAAGCCTAATCTTAGAAGTAGAGAGGGTGTCTGCCTCTTGAACCCAACCTGGGAGCTGATTCCACAACAGAGGAGCCTGATAACTGAAGGGTCTGCCTCCCATTCTACTTCTGGAAACTCTAGGAACCGCAAGTAAAGTCTGGGAGTGAAGTGCTCTGTTAGGATAGTATGGTACAATAAGGTCTTTAAGATACGATGGAGTTTGGTCATTAAGTGTTTTGTATGGGAGGAGAAGGATTTTAAATTCTATCCTGGATTTTACAGGGAGCCAATGAAGAGAAGCTAATATGGCAGACATATGATCTGTTACTAGTTCCTGTCAGAACTTCTTTGTATCAGCTGGAGGTTTTTAAGAGAACTATTGGGACATCCTGATAATAAGGAATTACAATAGCCCATCCTAGAAGTTACAAATGCATGGACTAGTTTCTCAGCACTTCTACCAATAATGCATTTCCGTTTTCCTTTGCTTGGCAGCTGTGGTTCAGGTGGTAAAGCGGGTTGTCCACTGATCGCAAGGTTGGCGGTTCAATCCCAGGCCCCTCCACATGCCGAAGTGTCCTTGGGCAAGACGCTGAACCCCAAGTTGCTCCCAGTGGCAGGCAGGCACCTTGCATGGAAGCTCTGTCACCATTGGTGTGTGAATGGGTGAATGCAAAACACACTGTAAAGTGCTTTGAGTACCACTAAGGTAGAAAGGCGCTATATAAGTGCAGACCATTTACCATCTACCATTTGGCAGCTTCACACTGGGATCACATTGTAGGGTTATCAGCCAACACAGTCATTTAGAATCAAGTTCACCATTTAAAGAAATGTCTCACTCTTCTTAATACCAGCCTTCAAAATGCACAATATGTAACACATGTGCGGAACATTTGATCTCAAAAGAAAGTTTATGACAGAGCGGGTGATTCGTCCACTCTTGTGTATTATGTGTTAGTTACTATCCCTCAACAACAGGGATTATATGTTCAAAAATAGAGCAAAATACAGTGTTCTTAGTGACTACTTGAGTGGTTCTGGATTGCTGCTTTTTCCCCCTTTCATGGCTCTGTGGCATTTGTATAGAAAATGTCTTCGGGGCCAAGCGAAGTGGGAATCAAGCTCTGCCATGTGAACATTCAGTCCCCATTGAAACCTAATTTACAACAATTGGCAGTAGCATTAAAAACTGATTGTGACTTGACAGTTTCAGTCTACGTTGTTCTAACAATCAGTAGTTAGTTTACAGTGAGATCTCATGTCCACAGAGTGATCATTGGTGCTTTAAAGCCAATTACTATAAATCAGACAGGCTCCAGCTTTGGGTCTGCGACTTGGAGCTACTGATTATTAGTCAGCCAGGGCCAAACACGGCATTGGCTAGTGGAAATAAAGCATATAACATTAAAAGAAGCTTTTCCCAATAACCTGCTCTGTGCCCTATCTACTTCTGGGAAGTCTCCAAGAAAGCTTTCTTTTCAAATTTATTGGCCAAATGCACTTCTAAAATCACAACGTGGGAGTGTGAGGTGTTGTTTGGCTGTTAGAGGTGGCAAAAGTAGTATGCGGTTGTGTGAGTACAGCGTGCTGATGTCGGTGTGTGTGTGTGTGAGTGTGTGAGTGTGTGCTTTGCAGGGGACCTGGAGGGCTCACTCAAACTTTCTGTTTCTCCCAGCCGCCCACACAAGGCGTAAAAGGCAGTGAGAAAGAAGTGCAAAGCATTCAGAAAAAGTACGGGTGAGGGTTAGTAAAAAAAAAAGAAAAAGGGAGCAGGTCTGCATTGAGTCAATGAGTAAGACAGAGATGCGGAGAAAAAAATGTGCAGAGAAGGAATTGAGGGGCGCGGGGGGCTAAAGGAAAGATTAGTTCACCAGGGAGCTCCCAATTTGCTCTTAGCGGTGTCTTATCCAGAGTGTTTTGTACGTGAAAGCCATCAGAAAGCTTCAGACAGGTGCACACTGTTCCAAGTGAATGGCTTCTGCTCTCCTGTCCTCCGTCATTAATCACCAGAGCAATGTGAGTAATTCCCCCTCGAAACTAAATCATTAATAACACATAGTAGGTGGACATTTGCACACACACCTGTTTCCCTTTTCTGGAGTGGTAGAGGGGAGGGGTTGTTTCGCATCGTCTTCTCTTGTGACTGAGGGTTAGGAGGAATAATGTTTCTTAATTAATTGCTATATATCAACGTAATGAGTTGCTGAAATACCCGTGTCACAGAGGGCTTCTATCTAGAGGGAGGGGGGAATCTGCTTCAATTCATTTAAATGAGACCCTCGGTTTGTTTGAAGATCCTCTCAGTGAGAAGAGCAATAGAACCTTTGTAGTTTGTGTATAAATGCTCGTGTCATGGTTAAATTTCAACACCATTCTTGTGCCCTCAGACAGAAAACCCTGCCCATAAATAGACTTTTAAGGAGGTAGAATTGTCCTCAGAGTACATTTTTTGGTTGTTTCTTTATCTGTGAAACAAAGGGTACTAATAGACCTTCATATTCAACAAGCAGTTATGTTCAAAGACGACATAAAGGATGCCCTGCTGCACAGCAAAGTTGCAAGGGATGTGGATCCTTCAATATTTGACCTGTCAATATTCTAATCCTCCAATGAGAAACCTCCCACTATCAATACAACCAGGATAACTGGGACTATTTCTTCTCCTGCTCACTGAGCTGAGGCATTGGCCACACCATGAAAACCAAGGTAGAGATAACAAGTAATTTAGGCATGAAGGACACAATATTCTTTATGAAACCTCAACCTGTTACAGTGCCTGAGGTGTGTTTTTAATCAGCCGTTGTTGGTCTGCATGTTCTCAGGAATTTCTGATGCTTTAGAATTCAGAGGATACCCTGTTGCACCTTTTGTGTCCAGCTTCCCCCCTCAACAACGGCCTGTTTCACCTCACTAATGCTTCGTCTTTCTCTTACGAGGCACGCGCAAATCAAAGTAGATGTAGCTCCACAGCATGCATCAAAGAGTCTAAAAGCTCAGAACTCAGTGTGTTGCATCTGTGTTGTTTGGTCAGATTCTTTTTGTTTAAATCATAGAAGACTTCGACCCTATATGAGAGACGTCCTAACGGTGGCACTTCAGGTATAGGTTGTACCTCAGCCGAAACATTCAATATTGCCACGCAAACTATACCGAAGAGAGAACAGAAGCTCATTTTGTCGGGAACCAAATAATTATCCATTCATCATCTAACATCATTGACATTCAGCTTTTAACCTTGAGCATGAAATCATTGCAGTAATTGCCTTTTCAGATATTCATAAACGTTCAAAGGCAGACATTTTCTCATCTTCTGTGAGAGACAATGGATCGTTGGAGAAGGTGAAACACGAGCCACCGAAACCACCCAAAAGCAGCAGTCTCCCTTTAAAATGGAGAAATTGTTATGAACTTTTATAGTTGGTGTTTTCTTTTTTTGTTTGTTTCGTTTGTTCCTGTGTCCCCAATCAAGTTTTTTTCTTCTTCTCCCCAATCCAGTTGGAGTCACTTAATAAATAATATTGAGTATCTGCCAATACCCAGTTCCAATCCGGCACCATTTTTCTAGATAATACACATTTCAAGTACATAAAATTAATTTCAAGTTGCTTGACAATGACATGGTTCTGCAATGCATTAAAGAAAATCAATTTTATGCATGCAAGCGTAGGTAGTTTTGAACCTTGTAGTCAAGCTCCAGTGTCTGAAATGTGATGGTGAGAAGTTAGGGTGTAGCATTGCTCAAAAAGTTCCAAAAGATGCCAAAAAAGCTTGTACACATTCTCCACCACAGCAATGAGCTGAGTCCAGTGGATTCAGTTCGTCTCTCTGTAATCTTTTTGGCCTTGTCGCTGTTTTGAGGAAATATTGCTCTCCTTTTAAAAAAGTGTGTGTTGCTTTGGTGCAGCCTTTGCCTCAGTTACCTGAGTGAACTCACTGTGTTCAGTACTTTTTCAGGTGTGCATTGCAGATATGACAAGTGGCTGTCGGATTGCTTGCGTTTTCCATTTTCAAATATTTCCATGCTGCAGATATTTTAGCTGCGTCCTGCTACAAAGTATGCCCCCCTTCCACACTCCAGTCCAGTAGGTGGTGGTAATTACCTTGGCCACCTGCCAATCAAACCAAAAGGAAAAGGAGACGGAGAAGAACTGTGCTCTCCCTTCACAACACCTTTGTGACAGTGGACATGAACTGGAGCAGGCTAATGATTGTGCTTTATTGAGCACAAGCATAAGTTAAAAATTCCATGATCGGCCCCAAACTAGCACAAAGTTATAGACTTGAATGTCCTTGTGGCTGTTTTTACATCGGCAGAACGAAACGTAAACTGAAGGCAAGATTAGCTGAACACAAACATGCCATTAGAACGGGAAACCCACAATATCCAATGGCCATACATTTCAAAGATGTTCATCATGGAAGCTGTAACTCTTTAAAAATTGCAGGTATCGATCATATACCAAGTTCAGTTAGAGGTGGAGACAGACTAAAAAAGAGAGTCCTTTTGGATTTATACATTGAAAGCTATGCAATATCCAGGGCTAAATGGAGAATTGGATTTTTCTCCTTTCCTCTAAGTGTCTTAGTTTTGGTTCTCAGTAATTTGCTGTTATATTGAATTAGTTTAAAAAATATTGTAATTCTCATCTACCTTGGTGCTATGTATGATTTTTGATGTTTAACTTTCTTTGTTAAATGTGTAACCATGTGACAGCAACTGATCATGTGACCGGCTTAAACCTTTAAAGGAGGTAGCTTGGCATCCATTTTGTATCTGCCCTGATGAAGGCCTAGATGGCTGAAACATGTTGGCATGTTTTTGTGTACTTTAGCCCATAATTAATTAAAGGCTTTTTATACTTAACCCTCCGAGTGCCTAAGATTTTTTTCAGGAGCTTCTAAGTTGGATCCCCAAACTGAAGAGCACCAGAGGGACAAAATTACCAGAAGATTTTTTCAAACACCCATGCAGCACTCCATGCATCTGCTTTTTGAATGAATATCTAGCACAAAGTTAGTTTGAGTTTGGCAGGTGTTTATACTCTCTGTCTATCTTTAGAAGGATTTTGTTACCACAATAGAGTCACAACTGTGCAAAATACAGTCACTTTACAGGTGTGTAGATGAGATCAAAATGAAGGCTGACCCATGAGTGCCCAAACTCCTGGAACTATCGGTGTAAATTCCACCCAGAATGGTTTGGCTGTGCACCGGGTGTTACAGGGTTGGTCTACAAAGCTTGCAAAAGCTGTGCAATTTTTAACTAAACATGTACGATGCTTTAACTCACCTCACATTTTAATCCGTCTTTATGCAGTCACTTCTCTGCTCACACTGTACAGATCTATTGACCGGCCACCATCTGGAGATCACACTGAACACAAGCACCAGTCCTCTGCTCACATTAACCACTGACAATATAGCTGTGTCCTCGATGTTAACGGAAAGAGAAAAGTGCCCATACTTAGTATTATTCTTAACCTGAAACTGCAGTGCAGAACTTAAGGGTCCATTTGAGTTGGTTATGAAAATGTTGCACTGGTCTTAATGGACTTTTTTTTGTATAGATAGAAAAAAAGTCCATTAAGATGCAGCATTCAAGTGCCTCAAATGGTACAGTAAGAATTATGGGAAATTAGACAGTTCTCTATGTTCATTTTGAGGTTCATACCTTGAATTCAAGTGGGCTACAATTACACCCCTACATAAGCACTTGGTTGCCATCTTTTTATCTTCTTTTTTTTCTACTTTGCTGTGTGGATGGTTAAAATAAATACAGCAATGATGCCAAAACTGATCCGTATGGCTACTTCTACCTCTGGATAAAATCCCAGCTCCACTAGTGCAGTGGAGTTTGCATAAAATTGAGCTTTTAGCGTCGCTGGGCACCTTTTAAATCTTTGCCCCTGCAATGCCAGTTCACCCATCACAATGACTAGCAGCCTATCACTCTCCCAGCTTTTGAATCTTCATGTGTGATGCTCACTGAGATACCCATCCAAAGGCCTGAAGCTTAGACTTTCAACAAATGTGTCAGAAAATGGTTTTATCCTCCATTAAAACATGGATAAAGAACAGTGGTAAAAATGGTTCAGTGTTAACATTTCATTAGTAATAGCTTACTTCTGTACTATGACATGTTGTCAGTATTAGTAGCATTTTCAGTTTTTGTTAACCCTTATTCCTACACTTTACACAAAGTAGAATACTTCACACGGATATGGAGAAACTTAAATCCCACAAACAGGCTCAAAAGTTCTAAAACTGGACAATGTGGTGGGATACACATCTGCTCATCTGGTTCTGGTGATGGACTACAGATTGCCTACCTGCTTGCAGAAGCCAAGGTTGTAGAGTTGGGCCACACCTTGTAGGTACTCTATCGGGTTCCAGATGCAGAAGCAGGTGTTTTGAGTAGATCTAATCAATAATGCAGAAGTTCCTTGGAGAGTCGTCTTCGAGACCAGCTGGAAGATATCTCTCAGTGTTTTCTATTATATGTAAGTTTGAGAAAAATGATTGAGCTCATCCAATGTGCCGATCACCCCCATGTGCTACTCTATAGTACTATAAAGGATTACTTTAAAGTAGGTTGCTAGGCTACTTTGTCCGACAGCTACCTGACCATTCTGGCGTCTGGCATTCACATTAGCACCATTAACTGTTTATTGGGTCAGTGGTGGCCTAGTGGTTTGTGAAGCGAACTTGTATTCGATGGGTCGCCTGTTCAAGTCCCCGGACTGGCAAGAGGTTTAGGTGGGAAAGTGAGAGCGACCTCTTGTCCCAGTCACCACCACTGTGGCCGTTGAGCAAGGCCCTTAACCCCTGACTGCTCCCCGGGCACTACACCGCGGCAGCCCAATGCTCCTAGTATGTATAGTTAAGTTAACTTTGAATAGGATGGGTCAATGCAGAGAAGGAAGGAACCCAAGGGGATCAATAAAGGTTAGATGATTAGATTATTTGTCTTCAGTGATGTGACTCTAAAAGGAACTGTGGCACTATTAAAAACAGTTTGCTGTTACACCAAGTAGCATGTCACT
>OMNN01089757.1:0-13497 GCA_900302755.1 Chromis chromis
TACATATAAATGTAGACCAGAGGCAGGTAGCAGTAAACCCCGCTACTCTTCTCACTCAGGGTACCAAAAACGTTCATAACCCTGAACTCCCGTGGTGCATTGCAGCACGACAGTTCAGTCCTGTGACTGGCTCTGTGATCGCTACAATATTAAAACTAGTTATTACTATTAACTCTTAAAATGAAAAAGCTCACATTGATTCAAATGTAAAGCAATGCCAAATTATTATTACTTCAAAAGAATGCTATTTGATTTCTTTTGTAAGCTTATTGCAACGATCACAGAGCCAATCACAGGACTGAATTGTCATGCTGCAATGCACCATGGGAGTTCAGGGTTCAGGGTTATGAATGTTTTTGGTTCTGTCCACCTCATCCATATATCCATACCAACCAGTCTCCATTAGCCATCTGCTAACTTTGCTCCAACACTACCAGAGTCTAGACTCCAGGGGGTTGTGTCCTCAGCTCTTACTTTCATCTGCGGCTCCGCTCTGTGATGTCGCTTCTCAAGGAACTGGCAAAAATACTTTTATTTAGCATACTGTTTCTGCAATATTTTTTTTATTCACTTGCAACTGCTGAACTGGTGTCAGCATGCATTGATACGAGTATAATGGAAGTCATTGTTCTGTGAGATTCGTGGCTGATGGGTGTCAAAAACGCTTCTAAAATGGTTTCTATGTAGACTTCATGTGAACACTAAAGGATGTTGCTGATGAAAGTAGCTCAAGCAACTCTTCAACACCAATATTTAGCTGTTGCATGCAGTGACTCACCATACAACTGGATTATGTTTGTTTATATATTTGATATATCAAAATACATTTCTAATCCAGATATCTTTGCAATGTATTTAATTGCATTAGTCTGAGGATAGTGGTCCTACATGGGATGCAAGCCTCAGTTTCCTGTGAGAAAAACTTGTTATGGACTTATTCCTCCATCTCCTAACACAGACTTTGTGACTCTTTTAAAATCTTCCTAAGTAGCCCAACTACACTTTAAAATTGAAATTGCACTCATTTATCAGTGCACCACTTGGAAATTAGATTATTAGCTCATGCGAGAAACCTTTATCAGGAATATTTCAGATGTATTATTCAGTAAATGTATCACATCTAATTATATTAATCAGTCTTGTAATCAGAAGTTGAGAATTTTGATATCATTGACCTCACGTTCCAAAATAAAGAAATACACGGTAACACCAATGATAATTATACAAGTCTTGTGTGAGAATGTGTGTCCTCCACATGCGCTCAGAATCCAGTGTTTTTATCTGCTGCTGACTGAGTTTCTTGGTTTATTGAGTCCAGAATTAGGATATCACTCTGTTGATGTCAGATTTTCTTAATTTTAGGTTTAAAACTGTTTAGTCCATTCTTATATATAAAGTTTTGGGTGTTAGGAGAAGAATGTCAGGAGGTCACAGCAACGAATGAAAATTTCCACAGTGAGAAGGGCTGGGACACCTCTTGTTGTCTCCTAGAGAGCATTGAATTGTTATGGTTGTCAACATTCAATTGGTTTATTACCTATGCAGGAAAGGAATGTTTCATAAGGATCATAGACTTTGTTCACTACCTTCTCAAATGATTTCCTACCAAATTTACAACTGTGAAAAAGCGCCCTTGGAATTTCAGGAGTGCTGGTCTGGCATGCATCATGCAGTAAAGTGTTGTTCTGTTCCTCGGTACTCTACACCCACTACGTCATAGTCTTACAGTTTGGGAAGAAAACACTGAATGCAGTTTAGTTGTATAGGAATGTAGTTTTGTGAGATGGGGTTGAAATACTGCTGACCTGATCTGTTTTTTTTCTTTATGATGGCAACTGGTTTAATTTGAGGAAGACAAAAAATTTATAGAAATGATACTTTGAGAGTAGTTTACATGTGTGCATCATGAGAATACCATGGCTCAGATAAGCGTAGTTCTCAACTAAACAATTCAGAAACACTGCAATTCACCTTCAATCATTAGTAAAAGGTAGCCAAAAAATGTGGCAAAAAAATGCAAGAAGTAAATAAAAGTTCTACATGATGTAGGAGCTTTAAATAAAGGCAGGAGCAAAAATGCTAGACACTGTTCAGCCACAACATTAAAACCAACTGCCTAATATTGTGTTTTGCTCTACTGAGGGATGGATGCCATAAGGTCTCTGAAGGTACCAGGCACCACCATTTGGCAGCAGATTCTTTAAGTCCTGTAAGTTGGGAGCTGGAACCAGATTGGATTTTCATCCGTGGACTTTCAACGCCAAGTCAACGCCTGGAACTCTTTGTCAACTTCCTCAAACAATGCCTGAATAACTTCTAACAGGGCGCATTGTCCTACTGAACAAATCAAATCAAATCAATCTTTATTTATAAAGCGCTTTTCATATACAATACTGTAGTGCAAAGTGCTTTACAGGTTAAAATCAGAAAACAACGCCACTGCCATAAGAGAATACTATTGCCGTGAAAGGGTATGCATGTGGTACTTGTTAAAGTAGCATACTCATGAATGACAGGACCCAAGGTTTCCCAGGAGAACTAGAATCACTCCATTAATTATTTGTTACCCAGAGGATCAAATTGCCTCCACCGTCTTGGTTTCCCCCCATATTGTGGCCTGCCACCATTTCTACCCTACAGAAACAACACACATGCACCTGGCTGTCCACATTATGTGAAAGAAAATGTGATTCATCAGACCAGACCGTCTTCTTATGTTGCTCCCTTATCTAATTCTGATACTCACATGCCCATTTAATGTAATGGAATGAATGTAACTCCTTACTACCTACTTCTGCAAGTCAGCTGTGGTGTATTAATGAAGTGCAGTGCTAAGTAGCGGGATAAATCAACTAGCATTTGTCTCCAGAGTCCCCTCTTCCTCCACCGCCCAGTTTGTCTCCAAGGGATGTTGAGCATAAACATCAAAGCGAAAAATTACATTAATCTAGCACTCTGATGTTGAACTTTGTTCCAGAAACTTTCTTACATATAAAAATACAGAACGAGCTCCTGTGCTTCCCTGCATGCTAATCGTCCTATCCTACAGTTTACATAATCAGTGCCCTGCACTGGTGCAGTGACACCCGTGTGGGGGTGGGTGGGAGAGTAATGGACCAATGCATATGCCATACAGGGGATCAGGTGCAGTAAAGTCATGGTTGCTGCACTCCCTCAGGGCTTGGAAGACAAAGGCTGAAGACCCGCCCCACAAATGTCACAGGGAGCACCTGCTGCCATGAATAACTACAGAGATAACAGAGGCAGGACACATGCCCACCTGCTGGGAGGGCATGCACAGGCCACGGTGCTTCACAGAAGACTGAAGAGATTCAGCACACATTCACAGCATGGTGGTTAATTACCACAACATACTGTAAGATTAGATTTTTATTGTTGTAATGCATTAAAGTAAAGAGGCTGGAATTTTTCTCAATTAGACACAGTTTTAGCCAATTCCAGTGCAGTCAATATTATCATTGTTCAACGGTATTTTACTCTAATTTGTCCTTCTTAGAGTTAACAGAAACATCCCTCCTAATTGAAGGCTGTTAAATTCAATGTGTAGTTTGTGAAATTAAATTAATATTACCTTGGTCTACTTCTGGACCTATTGGGAGTACAGCTGTCTGAGATTTCTTTGAGGCAATCCAGTAATTTTAGAGCATCTGCTGACAATGCCAGAGAGCCTATTTCTTGTAGAATGTTAAATAAAATTTAAATAACTCAAAGATAAGGAAAGAAAAGAACAGAAATCCAATTTAACTTTAGTTTGGATTCACCAAAATAAAATCAATGCACAGTCTGCTAATACTAATTTCTCAGAGGGTCAAATCTCCTATTAGTGGAAAAAATAGTGACTTTGCCTGTTAAAGCTGAATATTTAAAGTGTGCCCAGATATGACAACCGATTGAGCCGTGTTGTTGTGATTTTGGCATCTTCCTTATATGGAAAATAAAAGATATACAGAGAGAAAGGGAATAACATATTTGGACAGTGACCAGACAGGTAAAAGTGTGTAGACACTAGTCAGGCAGCAGTGACTGCAGGAGTCGCAATACACTTAAGTACAACTTGAAAGCAATCTATTGTAAAGCACCACCAGGGGTATTCCTTTTATGTGTCTTTGGTATTCCACCATGCAGTGCTTTGCTGCCATGCTTGGAGCGAAAGCCGTTTACATTGAAAGAGGGAAGGCTGATGCTGATACATTTGGCAGCAGTGGGTGAGATTTTACACTGGTGCCACTATAGTGCTCACCAGTGTGAATCTGAAACCTTGCAGAACACCCAGATTCACACCATTAATTATTTGTTCCCCGCAAAAAATAGCATCGCACTACCCTTCCTTGTAATCTCTCTTGACAGCATTGTAAATGAAGATTATGTGTGACTTCCGTTGGCTTAAGTGTGGGACTGCTCTTGACAGTCAATCGTGACTGGGATTGCAAGTTAGAAGGAATATGCATTTAGTGCATGTGCTTTGGTAAACACAATTTGTTAAAAAATTTGAAATACCACCCCTTACTCAAACCAAATATGCCTATATACAATGTAGGTCAGTTTTAAAGTTTGTAACTCAACCTAAAATAAGCTTCAGCATAAGTTGGGTGAAAACATTGTCTCTTCAGTAAATTACAAAAGCAAAACATCAACTGCAGCTGCCTGCTTGGTGGTGTTGCTCTGAAATCTGCACTTCACTCACCCAAACAGACTAACATCATGTAAATGTCTGCTTACAGAAAGCTGGAGAAATAAATTAGCTTGTGAAACATGAGTGGAAGAGTGGAAACCATATTGCTAGCAGAATGAAGTCTCAAGTTGTACAAAGAGGACTCATGCATAAATCTACAAACAACATACTGAATAAGGCACACAGAGAAAGAGTTAGAAAAATACAACTTCATGTCTTCAAAGCATAGTGACGGAGCCACTCGACCCTGAACATGCTGCATTTGCTTGTTGTAAAGAGGCAAATTTTTTTTAGCTTCCGTGTGCATAGAAACATCCCATTCTAAGCATATACATATTGTTAGTATAAAGATTTCAAAAGATATTCTGGCTGCCTGTTGACAAGTTTTAAACACCGGTTTCACAGGTTTGTGACCTTGTGGATGCCCAATCCCGTCAGATCTCAGAAGCTAAGCGAAGTAGGGCCTGGTCAGTACCTGGGAGACTGTGAGGGAACACCTGGAAGCCTGGGTGAATACAGTGTGAGCGTGAGTGGTTGGTGGTGGTCAGAGGGGCCGATGGCGCAGATTGGCAGCCTCGCTTCCGTCAGTCTACCCCAGGGCAGCTGTGGCTGCATACGTAGCTTACCACCATCGAGTATGGAGTGAATGAATAATGCAATGTAAAGCGTCTTTGAGTGTCTAGAAAAGCGCTATATAAAACCAATGCATTACTATTATTTTTATTTTATTAAATTCTCGCAGCCCTGATGGCAAAGGTGCCTCCTCCTGACTAGATAAATGAATGGAGCTGCTACTGAGGCTCATGTGTTATGAGCAGGTTCATATGTGGTCAACAAGTCACTGAAGACCTCAAATTAACTTCATAGATCAAAAACTAAAACAGGAATGATTAGTTCATATTTGACTGCATTTGGTGTTTTATTTTGTGTCGCTTTGTGGTCATTTAGCATGTCTTTGTGGTCATTGTCTATTTATAGTAATTTTACATTTGTTTGCGGTTGTTTTGCATCATTTTGGGATTGCTCAGGGTGAGTTTATGCCAGTTTCTGGTCATTTGGCTTCTTTTTCTGTGATCAATTTGTGTCTTTTTGTGGTCATTAAGTGTCTCTTTGTGGTATTTTTACAACCTTTGTGGACATTTTATGTCTTTGTGTTTGTTTTGCATCTTTTTTGGGGTCATTGTGCAACCCATAGATATTCAGGTTACTGTCATAGAGGAGGAAAGAAACCACAATATTTTCACATTTAGAAAAAATAGAATACGAGAATTTATACTTTTTGTAATTAAAATACTACTCGAAGAGAATAATTAATTGTTAAAATAGGTATCTATCAAAATGGGCAATTGATTCAATAGTTTACAGCTTATAGATTAAGTGTTGCAGTTCTAATGAAAACTTTGCATGAACAGCAGTCTGACTGCAGATATGATGACGCTGATATGAGATGTGTGTTTCCTGCAGGAGAAACATGTGATTCAGTGTTTAGCTGTTTAGCACAGACAGCAGCAGTTTGTGTTGTGAGTTTGTCAGTTTCCAGACCTGGTCCTCCTGTCTCTGTGTTGACCTTTGACCCTGAGGAGGAGGAGGACGTGGTTTTAATTTCAGTTTTGCTCTTTGTGAGGAGAGCCAACCCTGAATATTAATATGATGATTGATTTAAACCACGTCGGCTCTCCCTTCTCCTCCACCTCCTTTGCTTTGTCCTCCTCCGTCTCCTGTTGAGATCAAAGTCTCCTGAAGGTCACATAGTAAGCGAGTGAAGCTAAAGGTCGACAGCAGGTCTTCAGAGGAGGATTACATTTATCTGACAGCTTTAGTTCTTGTTTGTGACTAGATGCAGATTTACACAGAAAGCTAAGCTTGAGTTGGTCACTTCTGCTGCTGCCTGCTGTATAAAACAGCTAAAGTGGATTCACATTGAGCAGCTGCAACACTTTAACAACACAGTGGTACAGTTCAGCGCTTACAGGTACATTTTCTGAGCTCACTGTTAATATGATGGCGTATTTCATGTCTCAGTGTTGCAGCTTTCTGACTCGCCTGCAGGAGTGATTTGATTCTCTGACATTGTGTTGCTGCCTCTTTCGAAAGTCTGAAAAGAGACTGTGAGGGCAGACTGGTTGTACATCTGTGGCTTCACCTCGCTGTTGTTCCCCAGAAAGCCTCCATCTAGTGCTTCTTCTTCTATCAGCAGGCTGTAAGTTGAGTATAAGTCATGTAAAAGAAAACATGATTCGTCAGATCAGGCCAACTTTTTCATTGCAAAACTGTCCTGTTCTGATGCAAACGTGTCCTGTGTGTCCTGTCATCTTTCTGTCATAGCTGCATTGAGGTTTTTTGAGCAGTTTGTGCTACAGTAGCTTTTCTGTGAGACTGGACCACATTGGTCAGCCTTCACTCACCACATTTATCGCTAATAGTGCAGCAGATAAGTGAAACTATCTTTCAGAATGTGATACAAGCATCAAACTTGGCACAAATACTCCGTAGGGGTTTCGTTTTTGAAAAAATACGCTGGCCACCGGAAATTCAAGATTTCATTTTTTGCGTATAAATTGCCTGTTTTACCTCAGATTCTCACTACAGCAACCGATTTAGTTGATCTTGGTGTTAAAAAGTAGGTTCTCAAGTATCAGGAATCCAAAAATACAACTCTAAGATCTCTTTGGAGCTTCTTTCTACCATTTGTAGCTCAAAACAGTGAAAAATTAACAGGGAATACGGCATCTGCATTAAGAGTGGTACATGTACATCTACAACATGTATTTCTATTTAACCCTAACCCTAAGACCTACTGCACTACTATAGCATTATGTAGGTTAACCACAGTTCTGTAATTTTGATCCAAAGTCCCAAATAAGGTAAAAATAAGCTTCTTAGTGATTCAAAAGAAAATGGCAGCCATCTTGAATTTCAGGGGGCCAGCGTATTTTTTCAAAAAGGTAACCCCCAAGGAGTATTTGTGCCAAGTTTGGTGCTTGTATCACATTTTGAACGATTCACCTGAAAAAAATCACTCATCTGCTGCACTATCAGCATTGGGTCACCATCACCATGTCACTGGTTGTTTTGTTGGGTACTAACCACTGTACACCAGCTCTACTTCACTTGTCAGTGGTCTTATTGTTGTGGCTGAGCAGAGTAAAAAACTTATGTTTCTCAAAGACATCTGTAAAACTTTCAGCTGCAACCAAGGCTGACTCTTTCTGTCATGACTTCATGGAGATTTTATGTTTGTTAAACTTTCAGAAACGGGGCGTGTTAGGGGAGGAATGACGTGTAGCTGTTAAGGCAAAATTTAGTCAACAAAACTAAAAAGTTGAAACACAGAGGACCAATGAATGACTGATGAGCAGTGGTTTGGACCTGTGGCAGTCTGTAGGTTGCACTCTATATCTGCACCTGTACACAGCAGCCTCACTCTGAGCTGCACTATGGTTTCTTCTTCCTGCTACATCTGGTTTATCTGACATCCTCATCTGCCTTTCTCTTCCTTTCCTTCTTTTAATGACTCTCCCTCCTTCTTGTCTTTAATGATTCTTTCAGTAACTCCTCCTCTTGTTTGCTCTTTCCCTCCTCTCTCCCTTCCTATGATCCCTCCTTCCATAACTCCTCCTTTTTTCCTCCTCTTGTTCCCCTCTCTCTGTTGAAACTTCAGCTCTGTAGTTACATCTGGATTGGATGCACATGTGGGAGCGTTCAGGCGTCGTTAAAGCTGTGGGAAAACTGAACCCCTTCCCCTGTTTGCCTGTTTTGATTTTTCTTTTTGAACCTTTTGAAGACATTTTCTGTGGGGGATCATTTGGGAGTTAATGGGGTATCAGAGGAGCATGTGGCGAGTTCTGGCCGGAGGAGGAGGAGGAGGAGGAGGAGGAGGAGATGTTGCTGTGGTGAAGTGTTCATGTTCAGAGGAGAAGGTGAACATCTCCTTCAGGAGCGTTGTGGACGATCGGCAGCTCAGACGAGTGTTTGTACGCCGCTGGTTTGGTGAGTTGCTGCAGCGGAGGTTTTCAGCATCAACAGCATCCCCCAAGACAATATTTTTCACTATTTTATTTTAACCTCAACAGCTTGAACGCTCTGAGTTGTGGGACAAACTGAGTCATAAGATTCTCTTAACTCTTAATATAATAATTTCCATGTACAGGAAAGTTTTAGACACTTAAGAGTTTTGATGTGAGTTGCTGAGTTAAAAAAATGCATATTTTATACCCAGTTTCTCACTTGTTGAAAACATCAGACAGTGGGAGGTTCAGCTTGTTTTCTCTTGTGCTTGGAGTTGTTCTTTTAGACAAGGTTAGTTTATGATCGTAGAAAAAGCTGCTGTTCCTGTGCGTCTAACGGCTGCAGAGGTCAGAGGTGAGCTGTGTGTGTTTGAAGGTGTTTGAATATAAACTCTGAGCTGTGACTGGCCCACAGGGTCTCTTATCGTGTCCATAAACTCACTCCCTTCCTGCTGGGTCAGTGAATGCCTCGCTGACTTCAGCCTGGCAGGAAGCCAAACAGCTAACGGACAGCAGAGCGTGAGTGTGTTTGAAGCTGTTTTCATTCAAACTCATGTCTCCTCCTCCTGTGGCTGGTTGTAGTTCTCCTCGAAGGTTGAGCTGCGATTTTAAACGCAGATCCTCTTGTGTTATTGGACAGTTATTGTTGGGTGAAATCTGCAGCTGGAGCTTCAAAGACCCAGTGCAAGTGTTTGAGGTGTGTTTGGGACCTTCAGTCAGAAGTAAAAACGTGTGTCATCTGTACCTGGAGCTCCAAGTTACCTACATGTTAACCCTCTAAACCTCAAAATGCATGTTCACCAAAATGACACCATTTATGGGAGCCAGGAACTGTAAAAATATAGAATTAGCATTTGAATAAATTAGAATTAGATTTTGAACTTTCTAACAGCCCTTCAATCTACTCACATGTAGCGTGCTGTTCTGCAGGAAACTTAACCAATCAATCTTAAAAGTGTTATATTTCATCAAAATCCCATCTTATTTAAAAATGCGTCAAAAATGACCTGTTAGCTCTAACCAGACTCTGTAAAAAACAAAAAATTCTCCACTCCTTGTCACAACTGTGAAGACATTAGTGACTCAGCTGTCACAACAAACAGTCATGTGACCTAAATTCAGTGTTTCGAGTTTTCGGCTGAACTGCAGATTGAAAATAAAGTAGTAAAATATCTATAGTATGCGGACTCACCTTCCACTTGTTTTTTCTTTTTTCATGATTTATGGCATTCTAACTTTAATATACTGCACCCCTACTGATCCCACAACAGCTGATCTATTTGCTGGTCCATCATTGCAGTTCACCAGGATGTGGGAGCTGAGGTTGATCCTGTGTTTGCAGCCTGACTCCTAACTTCCTCACTTTGTGTTCACATTCATTTTTTTAGTGTTGCTGAGCATAGATACTCAGGACTCTTGAGTTCAGGGTGATGTATCGACTCTACAGGTTCATGTTCACCATTTTTGTTTTGTTTCTGCAGAGTTTGACTCCATTAATAGACTGAACAACAGACCCTGCTGGCTTTCCATGTGATTGCTGTTATTTATTCTTATGGTGCTGGAATCTGCAGTTTTTCTCATGGTCATGTGTCCAGGCTCTGTATGAGGGGCAGGGAATTGACACTGATGAATGTAATATGTAAATATTTGTCTTCAGGTGTTCTTGCACCTGAGCTGGTGAGCTGCATTGAATGTTTCACAGAGGATGTTTTCTGCTGTGTAAACAGTGTGTGGATCTTATCTGCTGCCATGTGACCAGACACTTGCTTCTAATGACGAGGACAGAACAAAGGTGCCTCGGAAATCAGGCTTTTTTTCTATAATTTTGGTGCCCTGGTCAAAGTACTACAATAGCTATGATTCTCTTGATATGGAGAAGGAGCTGGTCAGAGGTCTGAATTGAAACCTGTTGCACCATAACACTTTATGCTGCAGGTTGTTTTCAGGTGTCCACAGGAACATTTCTGCACTTGTCATTTGCTGTCTATGTAAGCAGCCAATGTGTTTCTAGAGGCAAGGTGACTTGTCGGCTACTCCTCATTTGTATAAAGTTGTGGTCTAAAGCTACTTTATGCAAAATAGAGGTGCCCAGCTTCCACTCGGTGCCTCCAGAAACTTCCGCAAAATGTTGTCTAAAATAAGACAGATTCAGATGTTCAGAAACTGTTTTCATAATATAAGAGTAAGTATCATGTACCACAACAGTTTCTTCTTTAGCCACTGACTGAATATGTAGCTGAGCCTGAAATGCATCTTGGGAGTTGTAGTTACCATCTCCTCTGGAAGTTTCATGTACACAAATCCAACTCATCCTCTTCACCCTGACATGCGACTCAGTCATAGACAGAGGTATTTAAAAATAACTGAACCTGAACCTGAACCTAGACTATGTTATTGTAACCTCTGCATGGAAACAGGAGGATTAATGTAAGTTAACAGAATTTTAACTGGGGAACACTGATCTGCTCCCGGTAGAGTTACAGAAGGTATTTTTCTCAGATAAATTCTAAATATATGAACCAGTAAACATAATTCATCAGATGGTTGTGAAGAGATTTCAGTTCTGTTTTGCTGAAATCCTTCAGAGCTTGACATTCTCTGTCTGTTGGAGTTATAAACACAGCAGCTTTTCTGTTTTTGGTCTCTAAATGCTAAACTTGTTTTTGTGTTTTGTGTCTCAGGGGGACGGTCACTGTCTCTGCTCTTCAGATATTTAGCTAAACCCTCAGAGGACTGGTTCACCGGTATGTTCGTTAACAAACAGCCAAACCACATGACGGCCATTTTGAGCAGAAAGGCTGTAAACCCTTTACTACAAACAAGATTTAATAGATTTCATTCTAAATATATATAATTTTAGCTGTAAATCATTAGTACATTAGATTGAAAAGTGAACATGTGAATGTTTATCAGTTTATCACATACTAGCATTTGTTTGTTCAAATTTAGCGCAGTGGTTTGTTCGCATTTAGCAGCTTAATGCTAGATAGTGCTGGTTAGTATGCAAATTGTAAAGTTGGCAAAGAAAACTCTGTTTTTAAAATTATATTAATAAAATTGTCTAGTGTAGCATGCTAATGTAGCATGCTACGCTAACATTCGTCTGAAATTACAGTTGAATCAGATTAAAACGTTTAGTTAGTTATTGTAATTATAAACTAGACAATGTTGTTACTTGGACTTATGTTATTTCAGAATGTCAGACTGGATTTTTATTTGAAATCAATGAATTTTTCAGCCAGTTTCCTGCCATGAGTTCTCAAAATGGCCGCCATGAGACAATGTGAATGGAATCCCAGCGATGAAAGAATCTAATCAGACAAATCAAATATCCCACATAATCAATCCAAGTTAATGATCGGATCAGAACAGAGTGATCGACCCGCCTCACGTTGATTACACAGAATGATTTTATGAGTCTTTTGGAAGCCTGTTGCATGAATGTGATTGGTTAATTGGACTGTGATGTCATAAGGTGGAAATTGGTTTGACACTCTATAAACGGGTGTTTTTCAGTTTGAGCGGAAAACAGAAAACAAGATGCTGCAGAACCTGAAGAGCAGAACTGTTGCCTGAGAATCTCATCTAAGAATTGGGAATTAGAATTAGGAGAAAAACAATCCTCTTTCTCAGGGTCATAAATCAGTCAGAACTGAACTCACACATATGAAAGACATATGTTTAGATTCAGGGTGACTTACACTTCCTGACGCTTAGTCTTAACTCAGTCAGATCCCAACTCACTGATATAGAAACACGTAGAGAATGACAGATGAACCATCCCAACATTTCTGTACAGAGACTCACTAAACTGCATGTTTGTGATCACCTGTAATTCTGAGTATTTATAGCAATTACATGTGGTACAGCTCTGTGAATAATGTTGTTGTTTTACACTTGTAGACTTAAAATCAGATGTTTCAGTCATTTTCTGTGTGGACTTTTGCAGAAAAACTAAACAGTGAATTGCCTTTGAGCTTGCTATTATTTGATCATTTGATAATGGCAGCGTAGAGAAATGAACGCTATGGGGGTGTTTTCATGATTTTCATGGCGCAGGTCTGAACCACCTCATGATTTTACGTTTTCACATTTGATTCCACAACTGGACCTAAAGCAGATTCACTCTTGCATGTTTATGTTGAAATGAGATCCTTCGGTTACTCTATGAAAAATTTAGTCTAATGCTTCTTTCCAGTAAAAAGATATGAATATGTATGGATTCCTGAAATTCCTCAGCTGTGTTTAAGAGATAACAGAAACCTGAAAGAATCCAGATGTTTAGAGCTGCAGATGATTCACCATCTGAGGGGAAACTCAGAAATGTCTTTATCTGTTCTTACAGGTTTATCTTCAGCTTAGGGAGGTTTTCTCTCTCAGATAAAATATCAGTAATGATATTAATAATCTCACTGTGGTGACATCATGTCCTCTTTCCTAACAGTTTTAGTCAAACTGTCGACTTCAGGAACAAAAAACAAACTCCTTACAGTTTGCCTTTGAGAAATTCCCATAGTCAAACATGACCATCCATTTATGCCCTAACATCTCTCTAAAAGAGCTTTTATTGTGAAAGTCTGCTCTCAGTCTGAAGTAGAAGAAGCGCAGTGATCAGAGGACTTTTACTGTGAAAGTGATTATCTGAGAGCTAAACCTGCCTGTTTTAAAATAATAGTCTGCTGGATAAACATTGTTGAGTTTGTGTAGTTGTTCATAGTTTGATCTGATGGCTATAGTGTTATCTGTAATAATGATACACAACAGGTTTGTTTTCAGTGACATCATTACTCTTCTCCC